>CAJUYI010001317.1:96271-116261 GCA_910591695.1 Galerucella pusilla
TCATATATTATATTATAATGTTAAGGATTCACCCATTGGAGATATGAACTCATAGGATTATAGAGCCGAGGAAATGATTTCCACGGGAAGGACTGTTAAATTAGTTTTTTTCCGTAGTACAACCATCAGGAGGTGCTGAGGTGCCGGAGGCTCGAACATATAATCAAACAATCAACATGAACATTTCTGGAATAAATTTCCCATTTCCAATTGACTGGAAATAAAAAGCTTCAAAATTCCCACTCACTTTCCGTAGATGTAATATTTCTTCATGTTCTCTGTGGGAAAACTCTGCTCAATTAAAAATATCCAATTTGTTTTATTAAAATCGGACTATAATGGAATGCTTACAAAATTTAGCAATACTATATTTCTTCCAAGGACATAAGCTTAAAGCGCTCTTGGCACGTATTGTTGGTCTATATATGACTGAGATTAACGTTTCCATTAACAAGCTTAAAATTTCGCATTGGGTCACGTCGAGCGAGTTTGGCTTTGTTTTGCGATTTTGCTTTAAGCCCTCCAGTTTCTCTGCGACTGTTTATTGAAGTTTTACTTGATGTATAATTCGTATCAACTCTATTATATTGCGGATACACTCAACCATAGTCGTGGGAAAATGTTGTCAAATGAAGCAGGAGAACGGTGATTATATTCATTAACAACGATGTTCCCAAAATTTTTTTTGTCCTGAATGGAATTGATGTTTCTTAATATCAATATAAGTTCCATTTAGGTATAGAACTTTCCGATATTCACTGCTAAAAAAGTTGAATTTAATCGATTTATTAGCCGTGTTGCTAGCAAAGTACTAGAATGAGATATTTTCAAACAAAGTTTGATTAGATTTTATGTCGCTTTAACGATGTTACTATTGATTATGTTTGATATAAATTATCAATCATATCGTTTGACTGAACAACAACATAATCGAGTTTTAGAGAAAGATACACGTTGTCAAGAAATCTTCCTTAACTAATGGAGCACGTTAATAACACCAAACAAAATGATGAACATCACATCGGAGTGAATTAATGAGGAACGTACGCACTTTGTGGAGTCAAAATTTTGTGGAAGTTTCATTTAAGAGATACAGGGTCGTACTAAATCCATGCGAAAAACTACAGTAGGTGATTTACGCTCGGAAATATAATATGTATTTCCTATGACAAAAAGTCCGCCTCATAGTAGTACACGCTATTCATTCGCTTAATTACAATTTCCTGAAACAATTGTCATATTTAAGTAAAGCGTATTTTCAATAGATCTTGAGATAGAAGTATCACACTATTATAACGCCTCATAAATTTGAAAATTACTTTTCAAAGAGTAGACCGTTCACTGAGAACAAACATTTACTTCTTGGGCTGTATGCCCTGACAGACAATGAATTACAGTTTTAAGTTAGGCGGGGTTGAGATATCTTCACGACATAAACAACCATTCTGGTTTGTAATTAGAAGGGACCAGATCACTTGTATACCAGTTGGCTGTCGGAGAATATCAAACTCTTATAATAGATATCCTGCACAGATCTGTATTTCTGCAATTTATCCGTGGAATATCATCACATGTTTGCCGGAGCACAATAAGACTTCTGTCTATTGGTATTAGCAGAGATCAAGAGTAAAAAAAGTTTTGCAAGAAAAAAATGGAAATTAGAAAATTTCATGTTTTTCAACACTACTTCGGTTTGAAAAGTGGAACACAATTTCACTCAGCACCTTTTGGGGGTGATATCTTGGATGGATGCGGGCTGAAGAAATTTTGTCATAGGAAAGACGCATCATGATTTCATACGGGAAATCACCTTCTGTAATGAAACGTCAGATTAGAGAAATTTTCTCTCAATATTCTCCACCACATGGATATTAATTATTTCCTCCAAGACGACAAAATGAGCACTTACGAGGCAGGTGTGAGAATCAACCTAAATAACCCCAATAGCTTACGCAATATCTGCATTCATTACAAAGCACATTCAAGTGAGAGCCCTTTAAATTCTGTTGAATATTTGCAGAAACTCACTGAAATTGAAATACCTACCTAACAATTGATGTATTTCCCCGGAAGTCATTTCCATATCACGAAAGCTCTTTAAATTTGAACACGAAAACTGCGAACATCAACTAAGAAGGGGCGTGTGGAAGACTTTTTGATGAAACTCTAATCGAGTTAAGATAATGAGAAGGGTAACCTCTTCGGCTCTTGGGCTCAATTTACTTCTTGAATTTCGAACGTTGCGGAGTTTGGGTCGTTAAGGGTCGGATTATGAGAACCGCTTGGTGAGTGCCTCATACCATACCCATTCACAATTTCTTACATCATTATAAGTATTAATTGGAATATACAAGTGTGAATGGCAATCGCTTTTATCTGAAATTTGAAGAAAACAAGATCAATCAATGATTTAATGAACAACACAGTAGATGAACTTCACACTTGAGCCAAGATAAATTTAAAAAGTACCCAATCTTGACTTTTGGGCTTAGATATACTATTTCCACCGTGAATGTGAAGACATGAGAAAAAAGAATTATCAAATATATTTTCTAAGATTGTTTTAATTAACTATTATTCCGTGACGTTCTTAGAAAACTAGTTTGCATTTATTCGACAAAAATACTGGTGCGTATGTCTGCAACAAATTTTTAACAAATACTTATGGAGTTTTCTCGGTCTCGGGGCACAAGAGCATTGCAGAAAATGAGAAGCCATACATCTTAGCAAAGCTAGGGTCTGAAACTGAATCCACTGGTCCTGAACCAGTATTTTGAATACCCATTGAAAACTGCTTCACGTGGCTGTATATCTCGGTGGACTCGAACCAAATATCAGTCGTACTGGAGACACGTACCAAAATAGGAACACAGCAAACTCCTGGTCAAAAAACTCTCGGAGAAGCTGACTAACAAATTGATTTTGAACCTCAGCAGGGGCCAGATAAGGGCAGTGGCGTGTCTATTCACCCATGCATCTGTTGATTGTGCATGAAAAAGTAGGAAACAGCCTCTCACATTAACTTCGATTTCGAAGCATTTTATCATTGTAGATATAGAGGATTTCTACAAGAAGGACATAGTAAAAAGGCTGCCTTGCTACTGGTGTCTTCATATAAATGCTACCAAAAGCCTGAAGCCTGAGGTGCCTTCGATCGATGGTGCTGAATCAATCAATCAATCATCAATCAACTGCTGCTCACCACAATACAGTAAAAGGTAAATACTACGAATATGCTGCCATGCTTTGCCTCATACTTTTCACAGGGTGTTTGATCCTCTTTCATATAGTAGCCTTTGTTTTGCCTAGTTTTGCTTCAGGAGTATGCATTGATATGCCACAGAACCTCTTTTTGCTCCATCAATATGGGCCTCTCAAGGTGCGCAATCAGGTGGCGGTGTTCCATCAGGACGACTGTTGAGACTTTTAGTGCAGTTTTACTATCACCTAGTTGTGTTTTCTGTGAGGATCCTTGATCGTCTACAAAAATAGCTAACTGGAATATCAGATCGAAACCCAAATATTGTATTAGTTTATACAGTTCTGATTTTATTACCTTCAATTTAGCTGTTGACTTATTAATGTTCTTCATTTTGGGTCAATGAAAATATGAAGTTGTCCCAATTCCATATTCATTTATATGTGAAGGTAATGAGAAAACTCAACCCGTGAACCAACGTCAACAGTAGAATATAGTTTGACCATGATTCACCTTGGAAAACTTTATCCACACAATTTATTGGATAAGTTCACTAACTTATTCGGTAATTTTGGTTACATGACTTTCTGTGAATATTATTATTCGACCATTGAACAGTCTAGATGAATATCATCCGCTATAGGTACTTTGTTATACACATCTTTTTTGTGACCAGCATTTACAAATTACGAGAAAGTTCAATAGGTTAGACGATTTAAACAAGTACAACAAGGATAATATGAACAACACTATTTGGAAAAGGAAGACAAAAATTGTTCTATTTGTGAAACTCACAATTTCCCTCCACAAAAACAGGTGAGCACGTGTTAATTGCCTTTTCCACTTTAAATCGTTGTGTTTTGGTAGAGAGGACTGATGTTATTGTAAGTTTCACGGAATGAACATAGCAAAGGTCATTTGAGTTATGAAATCAAACAATTTTATTTTGTAAAATCTACATTGTAATTAAACATAAAGTGACGCGTTTCGCTATCACAGTAGCTTTTCAACGTTTGAAAAACCTACTGTATTAGCGAAACGCGTCACTTCATGTTTAATTACAATGTAGATTTTACAAAATAAAATTGTTTGATTTCATAACTTACTATGGATCTACATCAAGTAAAAGCCTCATCTATTCAATAGCAAAGGTCGTTGATTACCACCAACGGTTTCATGCATTGTGAAGGAGGGAGTTGACTTATTTATCCCATTCAAATGTTCGAGTACCTATTGATAGAAATGTCGTAACCGGAAAGGTAAGTAGTCTGGAGCGACATATTGGTAGTTGATATGGGGAGCGTTTCAAACGATAATATTTTGAAAAAAAAATTACAATGATTTTCCTAGTGAATTATTATCAGGTTTTATTCGACTATCAGATATATTAATTTTCTTGGAAAGTTGTTGTAGGAATTATTGTCTCCAAAACCGAATAATTTAATTTATGTTCTGAAATATTGAAGGACAAAATATGATTAACACATTTTTGTTGGTTTACCTAAGCACGTCGCTTGAAGGATGATACCATTTTATTATGAGTGGGGTGGGATATCCTAGTGTTTCAACTCTTCTACCAGTAATCAGAGTGAAATGCTCAATTGAAACAAACAAATTTGGAATAAAAAATTCCCCATTGTGTATTATGAAATTTACCCTAATAAGAATTTCCTTCAACAAAATCGAGTGGAAGGCGTATTCAATAATCATGGCTTCTATTTTGTGACTATCCAGAACAAAATAATATAGTTAACATTACAAGATATTCGAGCTCGAGGTTTTATATAACTACTAATACATCCCTTTAAAAATGGTTTCGAAAAAAGAACCCAACTAATTCGAAATATTATTTATAAATGTACAAATAGGTACAAACCTGGCAAACTTGTCACAAAGAAACATCAGCACACTTGCTGCTGAATAGGAACAAAAAACGTCTCCATTTATCAGACTGCTTATTAAAACAAAGAACATAATTTCAACCCAAAGATCTGAAAATAATATCTAATAAACCAAAAATATCTTTCCAATGAACGATAAAAATACAGAACACCAATTTTATTATCCATCGTCTTCAATTTAAGTGTCATATTAAAGATGATACATTTGAAGCATTGTTTTCCAAGGAACACATGGATGCAAAATGGGTTCAAACAATAATCCCTCTAATGGCTCTGAACTGAATATTGAATAATACAAATCGACTAACAGGCCAAACATATTTGTGTAAATCATATAAAATGGATTAAACAACAAAATTATAGGAAATAATGAAAACTCAAATAACTAATTGTGGTTTATCCGATATTAGAGTTGACTTCTTTGGGTACAGTGGGAAAATTTTATTCTTTATTCCGTTTCAGCAAATACTTTGAAATATAGGTACCCATTTCACGGTGACTACAGCGTCATCCAAGTGATCAGAATGCTATGAAACTTAAACAAATCGATGAAGAAACCAACGGACTTCTTATGCCTTTTCCTTCAGGTGGGTGCTCTAGACCTTCCCAGTCTATAATTATTTTTTGATTTATTTATTACTCTGGGAATAAATATGAGCTGCCTCCCACCAGATTGGTTACAAGCTCTGCTCCTCTCTAAGATATTTCTTTCCACTTGGTCCAATCATCATCACTTAAAATAGAGTGGCTAGAACAAAGTCTATTCTTTCTAGAATAGGTGAATAGTGATTCTATATCAAATGATACGAAACTGGTAGTTTCAGAACTGTGTAGAACTGTTCAGAGCTTGCTGCTTACCTGTGAAACAATGTATTATAAGCACCACTACATTCTCCTTCATAGTAAACAACGATTCACCTTTTTTTTCAATATAATTCAACGATTGAATTAAGTATTCCTTTCAAATTTCTTCACAATATTCACCACATTTCGGTTCAGGAAATATAGCCTGGAAATGGCCATTCTACAATGTTTCCCTGCTGCAGGTGGCTGATTTTGCTTGAGAAAAGGGTAAAATTGATGTAGAAGAGGAACTTATCCCGATTTCTGATGACATTGTGAAAAAATTGTTCAACGAGATAAAAAGGTGTGATTTCAGTGAAAATAACGTTTTTCGTGCGTATCTTTTCACCCTTTCACAGAAAAAACGTGAAGACCATTTCTCCTTCAAATATTTAAAACTAGACTTTGTAGGGCAAAAACTATTGATTGGGTCCGAAATCATGAGCCAAAAAACAATATTAATAAACAAATTTGAAACCCGATGTTATTATTATGTCGTCTTTACATTACACTTTAATATGATTTCAAATTCACTATTAACGTGTACGAAATTTGGAATCTGTAACTTGATTAGTTTGCAAATTAAAACGTATTGAACAAATGAAGTGAGTGCCCTCCCGTTAAGCAAAATCAGCCACCCGGAGGAGAACAATGCTCACAACTCTATATTGCGAGGACTTCTATCCCAATTTTGTATTAAGTATCAAGCAATTACAAAAAATGTGAGTAACTGGATAATTCTATCACTTCGAAAAAATAGGATAAGGAAACATCTGTGTATCTCTACAATATATATAAATAAACTTCAACGTTGTTTATGTTGGCATTATCTATCTGAGAGAATAAATTTATAAAGTTTTTTAACTCGTAGCCGGACCATCATTAGAATTATCACACTTCGGTAGTTATTTTTGTCCTTATTAGTGCCTCTTTCATCCACTAGAATGTACGTCGACCGAACGTAATTCGATGAAATGTCCGTATACAATTTCTGAAACTTCTTCTTCCAGATAAAAAAATCCCAACGAAAGCACATATCAAGTTAATGGTCTCCGGAAAAAAAGTTTTTCTTCTACTCGCTAACAATACTTTCACAGTATTTCTGCTAGACGAGAAGTCCATTTCTGTCAATTAAAGATCTAGGGAACAGGTACAAATAAAATTTTACAATTACTGGCACTACGCTCAGTAGTTTGTGAAAGGAAGCACCTTGCTTTGTTATTTTTAGATCCAGTTTCATTTGGGATGAAGCAATTTAAATTAGAAAATGTTAATGGAGAGCGGAAAGTAAAACTCAATACACAATTTAATGATTATGTTCGAAGCAAATTATTATTTTCAATTGATATTTATGGAAATCGGTGGAACTCTCAACTACACTTTTTTCAGAACAAAGTGCGAGTCAAAACCATAGCAAGAACGTGAATGAAACAGTGGGATAATAACCCGGTCTCAAGAGCAAAATTAAAACAACCTTCGTTATACCTTCAACAATGAAATTGGTACTATAAAAGTTTTTGTAATATTTGTACAAGTAGCAAATGTTGATGAAATATAATTCGTTTTAACCCAGTTTATTCAGGAACTTTGAAGATTTGAAATTATTACCACCTAACCAAAGTTCAAAACTTGGCAAGTTATATGAGTATTAAAAAAGTTCTCCGTAATTTCATCAGTACCCATAGACCTTTTTCACACTAATGTGAGATTGCTGAAAAGTTGGTGATTGGATAATTTGATTAAATCTTTGAGGAATCTTGAACCATAATATGTCTATAAATTGCGGTATCTTCCGAAAAATATACTTCCCAAATCAAACTACTTTTCATGTATGTATACTGGGGTGACATTAACTGAGACCTAAAAGATCTATTGTGAACCCTTACTCCTACTCAGTTTCCGAGCTAAGACTAATTGGTCTTTTGGCCTATTTCATGGAGGAATTTCAGGATATCTGCAGATTTTAACTCAGATGAATGTGTCTCTTCCATCCAATAATCTCCTAGGTGCTGTGTGCCCTTCAATTCCATGCAATTTGCAAGTGTGTGGATGGAAGTTCCTTCTTCCTCCCCTATTTTATGCTTTTTCAGGTGCTCATTCAGGATCCCTGTTAAAACTCTTAGTGCAGCTTTACTTATGCACTCATTAGATCTCGACGAGTTGTAGTTACCCAGCAAGATCTTTGATTCTTTTGTTCAAGCCCCCCCCCAAATTTTTCAACTTTGCCTATATCTTCCAATATTACATTAGAGCTGATACCGCAAAAGGGTTCCTGGCTAAAAAAGGGTGTTCCAGTTCCCCTCTCTGCTAGTTCATCCAATATTTCATTTCCTTATATTCCCGTGTATCCTGGAATGCACAGTAATGTGACTATATTGTTTTTTTCTAGTTCATTGAGTTTCCACATCTTTTTAAAACTGATTTCACAAGATGATGGCTGCTTAACTATACGTGACACTATGATAATCCTTCGCCTTCCATATCCTTTGTCAATATTGAACTGGGCACACTTTCTTATGGCGTAAAATTTCACTTCAAAGATACTCAGGGGTCTTCCCAAGCTTTGGTTCCTGGCCCATACAATCCTACCCCAGCTCCTTACATTGCTTTTGAGCCGTCTCTGTACCATTGCATGCATTCTTTTTTTGCTTAATTCCGTAACGAATTGAATTATTTGAGTATTGTTCACGGCACTCAGGGTTTTCCTTTGAAGTTATCCAAATTTTATTTAGAATGTGAGTTTCTGAACATCTACCAGTAACTAGTGGTGTACTCCAAGGCGCAGCCGGTTAAAGCATCTTTATAGACTGAACTTATTTAGAAAAGATTTCTGTAGAATCCTTGAAGGGTTTTATATCGGCAGAAGCACATAGGCGAATAATAATTATACAGATTTGAAAGAACATATCCTTCCTTGAAACATGACCCCTGAAGGACGTTAAGTGGAACCATTGTCTGAAATAATTCATCAGCCATCTTCATTTGATATCAAATCTGTTTTTTGAAATTGAGTTTTGTGGAATAATATCATTCAAAATCTCTGTTAGTTTGGAATAATTCCTTTGCTCTTATCTTATGATTACTGTATTACGAGGGTTGCCTTTTTAGTTTTCCATATAACAACATAGTTGGCGCCTCTCATTGGATATCAAACGTCAACATTTTTTGTCATGTTAATGCTAAGGTTTAAGATTGCCCCATTTGAATTTGTATAGTTTTTCTAAAGTAAGTAATATGAGGTTATGACATTGAAATGAAGCAATGTTGTCAAATATATTCTTCAAAATTGTAAGGTGCACCATACAAATGTTCCCATCGCCTCAGTAAACTGTTGGTTCGTGATGTTCTTAGAAAGCTAGTTTGGGAATATTTTTTGATAAATACATGATATAAATGTATTAGTTAGCATTGAAATGAGTCGCTTGAAATTGCTGGGAAATCGAAAATTGATTGAAATCACTTTATGTATGTTACTAAATTTGAAGGAATTTTGCATTGACAATCGAATAATCCAACTATTTGGCATAATATGACAAGGTAACCGATCAGTTATTATTGGGGTTCACTGGGGTTCACTTTGATACACTGACGTTTAATTGAAACATTCACTGGAAACGCCGAAGTAATCAAGTGATGGATGACGGAAAATTGGGAAAGGAAAATATTATTGATATAATATCTATTTGTTGATCTAGTGAGAGGTATACAATTTCCTCGAATTTTCATTAAAGTCG
This sequence comes from Galerucella pusilla, assembly GCA_910591695.1. Taxonomy (NCBI): domain Eukaryota; kingdom Metazoa; phylum Arthropoda; class Insecta; order Coleoptera; family Chrysomelidae; genus Galerucella; species Galerucella pusilla. The sequence goes on from CAJUYI010001317.1 coordinate 105,949, forward strand.
AGAGATTAGTAAGTTTCTCGAGAAGTTTCTTCCTACCGAATACTTTTTTATTTACAACCATCATATATCCCGATTGAGATTAATAAATCTCTGCTCCGTTCTGGACACATCTAAAATATTACACTTGACAACTGTCACCAATGAATGTCAGATGAGGTCTGATGGATATTAAGCTCGCGAATATTGAATTGAGAAAAATGTCATCCGATGACGAATTGTACCCCTCCTGAAATGAGTATTACAATATTTATCAATCGATCACATTATTCAAGAGGGCGGGAAGTTAAGGTGTGTGATATGACGCTTTCCAACCTTCAATGACGTTGGTAATGACAGCATTACATATATGGTTGTGTATAAAATTTCATTAAAAACTTCATGAGTTTTGTATGGAGGTTAATTTGAATCCACTTTATACGAGACTTAAGGAGTGTATACAGTTTTGTCAGTTTATGAATCATGGAGCTACTCTCACGAACCCAAGAATAAAAGTCAATCGGCTGTTTGAATGTTCCAAGATTAAGCAAAACCGACAAAAGTTTTCCGTATCCGAAGTGATCACAAAAATATGATGGCGGCATTCACTTTAAACGCGCTTGGTGTAGCAGCGATTAATCTGCAAGATTGAATAACTGCTACCTTGGATTGGTACATATCGATTTTTGCGCCGGAAGTAATAGCTGCTTCTTGAAAAGCGACCCCAAATGACAAATAATGGTTCATCAAGCAAGACAGTGCAAGTCCCCATACAGCTCGAAAAACAATTGAGTTTTCAAAGCCAGAAAACATCGAATTGGTGGTCCAGACCTAAGCTCTCTCAAAAATTGAGAATAAACTGCCTGGTCAAAGGTTTCAGTTTTCAGAAAATACAGTCAATGGCTCCAAAATGCGAGAGGAAAGGCTGCTTTCAGAATTGGTTACAAATATTGCAAATATGTATTTTTTTGTAGAGAAGGCTTTGAACAAAAATGGTCTTCAAAAGTTATCCACTGCTTTTTTCACCTATATGCAAAATATAAAAGGCAGCCTTCTAATAATCTATTTTATCCTAGTATTTTTCAAATATTATCCCCTTTTTTTATTTCATTATTCACAATAAAATTTTTTGATCGCCTTGCTTTTTTCAGACGTATGCTTTGCATTTAATCAAACGCTGCTATTCATAATATCCACTTCTCATAATCAATAACATCTTCTACAAAAAACCTTTTTTGATGGAAACTCTTTTCAGGGTTCATTAGGAAGTTGCTTCCCTCTTCAATTTTCAATTAACCGAGATTAATGAGAAGTTCATCAATATTTTCAAACCAAGACAAAACTTCACAGCCTTTCAAAAGTTTTCTTTAATCGCAATTTTTATTTCGTCCCTAGAGCAGTTTATTACAGATAGAATGGCTAGATATGGTCACATTCACGATTTTTACGAGGTTCTCTTTCTAGAAATATAAGGGCAGTGGCCTGTAAACAATGCTTTTACCTAAGTACAATTTTCCGAGGATATGCAGCGTTTAGACAATACAATACTTTTATTATTCCAACTACAAGCGCTACACATAGAATACGGGTGCGATCACTCAATTTTTATGTTTCCTACCACATAAGAAAGGAATAAAATGTTTATTATGGGATAAGCTACTACTTGCATTTTGAGATTAAGTAATACTGTTGCGAAGGTACTTCGAATGTCCCAATACTCGAGCTTGAAATATTTAATTTGAAAAAAGAGTGTCATGAAAAATCGTTAAGTTAAAAAGGAAATAAAATCGTGAGCTTCATTTTTATTACACTAACTATAAAGTGCATACACTTGAAGTAGTCGTTATTGCATTTAAATCGTGTTGAAGAAATCTCAAGCGACATGTATCAAGAAAATGATTCGAAAGATTGTACGTACTGTGACAGTATATTCTTCAACGAGTGCAGAATGGGGGTTATTATTCACGCGGATGAAGTTTCCAAAACGAGAGAGCACAGCGAGTGTGTTTTGGAATTATCCAAGTGAATAATAGCCATTCTACACAAAACTTTATACTTTCTTCACGACTAGAAAAAAAAACAATGAGGATCGAACCCCAATCGTCCGCGCCAGAGTCAACCATTTCTACCACTAGGCTATAGAGCGTTATTTTTTAATAAAAATGTAAAAAGAAAATATATACGTAACTTATATCTTTAATCGGGACTTACATTTATGAAGAAATTAATTTCGGGAGGCGCACATATTAAATCTTCACTACCATTGTCCACTTTTTCTTCATATAATAGGTACGTGAATTGTGATTGAATAATAATTTTTTCTACGACCGTGCGTTTTAACCCACTCTCCCGCACGCATTTCAGTTTTGAAAGTGAAATTATGCAAATTTTGACCTTATTAGATAGTTTTTCACTTCGGAAGTTATAACTATTGTAACAAAAGGTAAATAAATATTTACGAAATTATACATTAAATAAAATCTACACATTTTCTAGCTTTTTGTTGCATTTTTAATTTCTTGAAAATATAAAATAATGAAGATATTTTGATATAACCCTGTACATTCTTTGAAGTAGTGTCACAAAACAACTATCAAACCACCCGGGTTTGATGTTAAAAAAATATATCAAATAAAATTCTTACATCTAAAAATGACTTAAAACTGTTGCCGTCACCTTCATAGTCATCTTTATGTGACCTGTAACCGATGCCATCCTCCTCGACGATATCTACTTACCAGTTAACACCAAATAACTCCACTGGACCGGCAATTTTAGGTAATTTACAGAATGCAACAAATTGTGTTTCTAATATTGATATTTATAATCAATAGTTTTTGGTTAAAGTTTTGTATATGTATGTTGAAATAAATAAATTTTGAAAAATGGGTTGTATACTTTTTAGTATATACAGCCGTAGAAAAAATAATGTTCCTAACTCATGCGTGAATAGTCTTTCCCGCCCTTGACCGCTTGCCCGCGCTCCGCGTCGTTCGAGTTAACTGTAGTCGTGTGCGGGAAAGTATCACTTTCCGCACTTGTCAGAAAATAGTATATTACATAACGTGTGCGGAAAGTGACATTTTTCACACAGGTGGGAAAGATTGTAGCACGAGGCATGAGCCGAGTGTGACAATCACACGAGTGTGAAAAATCACTTTCGCACGAGTAATGTACAGTATTTTTCCTACGATCACCTGATAATTTCACCAAATAATGAGTAATCAACATCTGACATATTAATACACAAAATGTTACAATTAAAGTCAACATAATCGATTTCAAAATTAACAATAACCATCATTAGTGACAAAAATTCAAGTAGTTTAACTATATAATATAGGTAGGTTATCACAATTATTAATTGGTTGAATAATTATAAAAATTGAAAGTGAAATTATTATTGTTTATCATACATCAGACATACTTATCATAAATACCTTTCAAGATGATTACATTTTCCTACTCTTATAACAGGGGATTTGGATTAGTTGGTACAACATCGGACTTCTGACGAAGAGTACGCAGGTTCGATCCTCGACCGCGCCCTAAATTTTTTTTAATCAAGAAAATGACAGAAATTCCACTTTTCAAATAGATTGCTCCAAATTCAGATATCATATGTGTAAATCTAATTAAAAATTATATATTTGACAGCTTGCCAGTGGTCAATCTTAATAAAAATTCATTTGACAGCTTTTTTATCCGTACACGTACGGATAAGTTTATTTTCCGTACTCGTATGAATAAAGGTCACTTTCCATAGAACTACACAGTGCGATATATGTCACTTTCCTATGTGATAGGAAAATAACTATTCACGTTACAAACGAGGCGCTGTCAGAAGCGATTTGCGTTATTAGGTATTTGACGTTTCAATGAAGACGATTTCATTCATTCATTTCAATTCATTTTAGCGTGAATTCTAATAATGATAGAATGTGATTGGCTAAGGAGAGTGGATTCTTTTCCATTATTATCATTATGCAGCTAAATATGTGGAGATAATTTGTGCCATAATATTTAGTCGTGGAGAAAAAAGTTTTTAATCCATCGCACTATCAATATATATACTATATACTATATCAATATATTGTTCAAATAGTATTAAGGACCTGAATTTGAATATATTCCAAAGGTAGCAGCATATAGTTTTTCTCTCGGAAATTGTATTGAATGAATTGAGAGGCAAATGATATCGTCTTGAAGTTGGGGAGATGTGTTTTCAAAAGTTTTTAAATGTGTTCTTGTGAAATTTTGTTGGCTATTCTTATATACTGGAGATTTTTGATATTATTTTTCAAACAATGTTCTGATGGAGTTGACGGAAAGCAGCGAGAGAAAAACAAAACTAAGTGTGTACTTCTTTGAAAATAAGTATTTTTCTCTAGAAAAACCATGCAATATAATCAGAAGTGACTGAAGAAGGTGAAACAGAATTACGGAAAGCTTCCACTGAAACTTTGAAGAGTTTACTTTTATAAGTACTGGATGCAATCTCCGATATCTCAAAATATCTGGTATATATTATTTATAGGTATAAGGTATAGAGTTCGTCCGGAAACAGAGGATCCAAACTTTATAATCTCCAATAGAGATAAATAACTACTTGTAAACACCCTTTTATTAAGAGATTATTAATTTTTCAGATATAAAGCAGGGTCGGACTCAAATATCAATATACCAATAATTATAACAGAGAATTATTATTGATGAAGGAATAGCTTTCACTAATGACTACGATACAAATTCAATAGACAATATTATAATTAAAAAAATTGTAGGCTCAAATTTTGGAACAAGTATTTCCGAAGGATGGAAAGAAATCGATTCAATACTTTAACTCACATTGGAAATCTATCAGTTGAATCATTTCTGTTGGGAAAATATTGAAGCTCATTTATCAAAAAAACGTTGATTTAACATTGATTGATCAAGAAGCATACAATATGTCCCCCTAAGCTCGAATCTCATAGAAAACTTCCTTATTATCAATTTCATGAAGAAAAGTTGATCTTCATGGAAAGTTTTGCATTGCCTATCTAAAACCTAGAATACAGTCATCAAATATCAAATTTATTATTCGTATACTTATGAGGTTTGTCAAAAAATATTAGTTCCACTCAGGAGCGAAGTACCTTCAAATTTGGGAAAAAGGTGGAAGATAGATTGGTCCCCGATTGGAAAATCGGGAAAAGTTGATGAAATATTATGAAGTTAGGATCCTATATTTTCAGACGGACTCACTTTCATGATTATTCACCTTGATCGAACTAAACAGTCACGAATGGAAGAATTATTGAACGAATTATATTTAACTTGTTGCTTTGTTGAAATATCCGAGCATATTCCATTATTCCAAGAAGTTTAATTCCATTCAATTCACTTAAAGCGCATCCCCATCTCGCTCATCCACCACAGTCTACAAAACTAATGACGCACATAACAGTGGAGTGTTAAGTAATATTTCCTTGTGAATCTAGGACAAGTACAAGTACAGTTCATTTAGGAAGTCTGAGCGTTTCTCACTTCCCCTTTACCGTCTTAATTGAGCTGCTCTCAAGTTATGATCCACTATAGAATACAGTAGCGTACAGATTCGAAACTTTCTGAACTGTAACAAATGCGTTTGTATGTTCACTTGCCACGTTGTTTCATGTTTTCTTGAAGGTTATTATCCGTTTGATGTTTTCCAGTTATCAGTTGTTGGGTGAGCCAAGCAAATATTCTTCGACTTCCATTATCATGCTCGACAATCTCTTTCTGGTGATTAGAAATATAGTTACGCGACAGTTCGTAATCGTACAAATGGTAACGGACAATTTGTAACGCTGTCAATTCGTAACGATGATAGTTCGTAACGGCGGCAGTTCGTAACTACAACTATTCGCAGCGGTATATCTTCTTAGTTGTCATATTAACTAAAATGTGTTAAGACAGGTCTTAAAAAATTTTCCAGTGTAGGAGAGAAAACAAGGCATGCAAAATGCATTTCTGAATACAGTGATGCTGTTACGAATATTTGTAGTTACGAGCTGACGCCGTTACGAATTATCAGCGTAACGGATTGACGGCGTTACGAATTGTCCGTTACCATTTGCGGGGTTATGAACTGTCGCGTTACGATATATCATGGATTCTCTTGTTCTAAACAAAAGTCCTCACATTTTATTGTTAGACACACATTTTTTAGATTGATAACTCTAAATGTTGACAAAACACTTTGTTTGAAATCGGAATCTCACTTGCTTGTGAAACCTTAAACACCACATTTTCTTTCAAACACTCACAGCGAATTAACAATTTTTGAATGAAGTTGAACCCAATGAGAAGTGCCGATCAACGTGAACATTCGATATAAATAGTATCGGTACATTTACTGAAATATACCGCTGTTTATGACTTTCCCAGGAACATTTTCCCTTATATTTCCTCATATTACCTTGTCTTTCGTCTTTTTGATTATACTGGTCGCTGGAATAAACTGAATTGGAAATCTTTTATCAATTTAAGAAAAACTAAGCGTTGAAGACAAATTTTGTTGCAAATTCAGTTCCTTCATGTTAAAGGTTATAAGACTTCCTACAATCTCGATGTCTAGAATTTTTTTGTGCAGGCAAAACGTGAAATACTTCAATTTAATGCTTTCCACGTTGTACTTGCAGGATGCAGCGGAAATTAGGAAAATTATTGAAAGGAGTCGATACCTATGATAGTGAGCATCAATTTACAGGCTTACATTTCATTCTGCGCGATTGCTTGAGGATTACGACCAATTAAATTCTGTGATTATGGAATGAATTTTAGTGAAATCGAGTCGATTTTGATAATGTGAATTATGAGTGAATTATATATTAAGCACCAAGTGTCAAAAACGTTTTTTCAGTCATTGAGTTTTATAAAACGAAGATGTTTTCCACCTGGGTGCTTACTATACTCTTTTTATGCCCGCAGGAGGGTGGTGAATACTATTATTATTTGCCGAGCACCAAAATAAGGTGCGAGGCTTATGAATGCCCTCACCACCATGGAATATACATTTTTCTCCACTACAAAAATTAAAAATAATTCATAAACACCACGAGAAGCGTTCACCCCGTCCTCTGACTGACAGGTACACTGTCAGTTTTCGATATATTATGAACGTACGCTATGTCATCAGTCATTTTTCATTGAACGCGAATTTTGAAATAGTGGTATTCTCATCCTTCTCAACTTGGGACACACAGGCTTTGAAGTGCTAACAATTCTAATCAATAAAGCTGCAAAGGAACACCGAATTCCTAAAGATTGGGAGGTAGGAATAATACTGCCTCTACACAAAAAAGGTAACAATTATAGAGATATCACATTATTGAGCATTGTGTCAAAAGTATACGAAAAATTGTAAGACTGTAAATTAAAAACCATAATTGAACATCAGCTGGAAGACTCAGAGCGGATTTAGAAGAGGAAGAGGAGTACAAGACTACATATTTACCATAAAACAAATGATTGAGTAGTATCATAGCAATATGTACGTATCTTTCGACAGTATTTCAAGGAAGACAATATGGAACAGTTTAAGAAACAGGGGGGTCAGTGAGGAACTAAGGATCAGCATAGCCAGCTCATACCAATGCACCACAAGAACAAATAATGCCGAGTCTGAGCAGTTTCTAACTAGGGAAGGTTTAAAACAGGAAGAAGTTCTAAGCAACACCTTATTCAACCTTATACTAGATGATGTAATGAAGGAAGCCAAAGCAAAAGCATGAAGCTTCTGATGGGCTACAGAAATCTGGAACCAACCTATATAACAGAATGTGCCTCCGCAGACAATCCAATGATATGTTACAAGAATTAAACGGACCTGCAAAACAATTTAAATCTATGGTATGAAGCACTGAAGAAATACAACCTTAAAATTGATGCCAATAAAACAAAAATAATGGTGATCGGTAGGGACGAAGTCCAAACAGTTGTTAGTTTAAGCGATAAAGAATTAGAACAAACGGATAACATCAAGTATTTAGGTGTCTTGATAAACAAAGACGGGAAGAACGAAGCGGATATTAACAACCGGATAGAAAGCGCAACCAAGTTGTACTATTCATTAAGTAACACGCTTGTGAGGAATAAAGAAGTGTCGACGAAGACAAAGCTGATAGTCTACAAAACCATATTTGAACCGATCCTGATCTATGGTTGTGAAAGCTGGGTACTCACGGAACAACAGAAGAGCAAAATACAAGCCATAGAAATGAAATTTCTGAGGGGCATAAAGGGCATCACAAAAAAAGACCGAGTGAGAAATGAAGTTATTAGAAAGGAATTGGAGGTCGAGCCGATCATAAACAGTATAGAACGACAACAACTGAAGTGGTTTGGACATATGGTGGGAATGGACAACTCGAGTCAAGTTGATATGGCAAACCAAACCAAAAAATAGAAGATATAGAGGCAGGCCTAGGAGGAAATGGGATGTAATAGCTGGTATCCTGGGAAAAAATAACAAGAGCTGGAATGAAGGGAAAGAACTTGCACGAAAAAGAGGAAGCTGGGTGAAATTTGTGTATAAAAACGTATGAATCACCTAGTTACAAACCTTGTATGGACAAAACACCTCAATACCTTCGGGTATATTAAGGTTTATGATCATGATGATGATGGTATTCCCATCCAAATAATTTCGTTGATAGGTAATTTCAAGTAGCAGATATGTTGAAGACAATGTTCTGGGTATACAAAATTATGTTGCACACATTTTTATTGAACTTCTTTCCTTGAATTCTTCAAAATATTTGAATTTGTCCATTATTCACCTAGGTTAATGATAGGTGACGCTTAAGTTGAAAAGATGAACACTAGTGTTTGAAGTGACATCTTGCGAATGTCAAACCCGTGTTTCAGATGCGGCTTGAGTAATGCAAGTAGAAAAATGGGAACATATTCATCCGCCCTCAATGAAACCATTAAATATCCATTCTTAGTAGTGGATACTGGAATACACTTATCTAGAAGTTCTATCACACTAAGCCATTATTGTTTTTTCATCCATTTGAAATTCTAATTTCCGCTTAATGCATTGGATCTAGTTGAGCCCATGAAGGCCGATTTCGGTCTCTCATCACAAATTTCTGGAAAATAAAAATAATTTTTCAAACTGAAATGCATCAAATCTCTTTTTATCGACTAAAGTTTTCTCATTAATCTTATTATCTTTTTCGAATGCTATGATTATTATCGGTTAAAATCCCAGAAGCTTTCCAATTGAATTCATTAATGACTAATGGATGAATGAAAAAGAAGTTGTAACTTTATTAAAAAGTTAGAACAAGTTGAAGAATAATGAGAGTAATACTTTTTCAAGTTATATTGATGAACTAAATGAAACCCTATTATTTTTCCAACACTATAATACAGTGTGTAAAAGCCAAACGGAATAAATCCATTATTTCGTTTACTTTACATCGACGTGTTTGACGTGTTTCGGAATTTTTCATTGATTATTCCGTTTCACTTCCACACGCTGTATATGGCAAAGTTTATCACCTTATTGTAATAACATCTCCAATAGAAGTGAAAGAGCCTCGCAGAAAATCTTAAAAACGAGATTGTATATAATCTTCATTCATCTCTCAAACCATGGAGCCAACTTCTAGTTACCCATGCAACAGGTGAAAGTACTCCCTGTAGGCTGGCAACCCCTCGATCTTTGTTTCAACCAATCACCAACCAGCAATCAATTTTATATTTGGATATTTTTGATTTAACCTCAATTCAATTGTGTGAAGTGTGAATTTAGCGGTGTATTGTATAGACCATTCCAGAACAGGCGACTTTGACAAATCGGCTATATTATGCTGGAGAGAAACTAAATTAGTTAGTGTTGTCTTCCTTCTTCCCGCATTCCACACTTGTTAACACTAAAAAACGATGGCATTTCAGATACTTTCAAGAATTAATTGTAAATTAAAGTGTAGTATTATCCGTTGTTCACATTTAAACAATGAAAATAGAAAATGTGCCCTCCAGCACAATATGACTGACCTGTAAGTGACGTCATTCTGGAATATTATATTCTTGTTCTCACAAGCAAGTGCTATTCACGCTCGTTGGCTAGCACATGAAGACGTGAAACGTGAATTTATTCTAGAATGTATTTGAGTGTAATCTCTATAATATCAATCTTCCAATCCTATGTTGATTGTTCAATATATTATGACGTCGGACCTGTACTACCGAATATGTGGCGGCCCACGAAGAAAAAGTAGAAGTAGAACCTCTTGAATCATCTAGAAATGTCATCGAAAAGTCCAGAACTGTCTGGACAAGTGCAAAGTAATAAACGAGAT
>CAJUYI010001317.1:116271-135065 GCA_910591695.1 Galerucella pusilla
TTTTTCAATACAACTCCGATTCACCTCAGACAAATGAAAAAATTTAAGAAATTCCAAATTGAATTGAAAAATCATGTGATAACTAACCAAAATAAAATATTTGATATAATGGCTCAATATCATACAAACTTCTGGTTTATTGTTCAGTGTCCTGTCTACTACTTCCTTACGTGAGTATTGTCTTCCCTTTTTCATTATCCATTATTTAGTTTTATTGATTGTCTACATTTGTTCGTATTACCCATTTAAATATGAAACGTGCAGAGTAAATACTACCTGATTGAGTAGTAACAAAGCAGGCAGACATGCCTAGGTGAAATGATCAATTAGGTGTCTTTATGTATGTTTATAACTACAAATATCACTTTATTATCAATATGTACTTTACTATGGAAATAATGGAAAAACTTGAAAACTTGAAAAAAAAAATTAAAGATGACTACAAAAAAAATGAGAAAAGTTGATCAGAATCAAAAACTACGATTGAATATATAATTACATTAAATTACATTCATTCATGTCAAAATCCATGAATTCCAGGTTAACCAACACTTTAAAAATTACCTAACAGATACTTTATGGAAAGGACACTTTAATATTCATTATGGCACCAAACGACGGCAACAACTACTTTAAAGGGGACTTTAGTGTAAAGTCTCCTTTCGGTAAAGTCTCCTTTCGGTAAAGTGGACTTTAGTTATTCATTATGAAATCGGCCGTTAGTCTGTACTTCAGTAGCTACAAAATATGCTGGGTAACGGCGCAAATTTCATTTTTGAGGCTCTCTTCATTTTCATTAACATATCCTATGAATGTTCTTGTTTATTTGGTCCTTGTGTACTTTGTGAAGTTTGATAATTGTTAAATGATGTACTCAAACCAGATAAACGTTATTGGAGTATCAGGTGACGAGGTGCATGCAGCTGGAAAAATGATTTATCAAAAACCAAAAGTATATCTGAAACGACAAATTCGTTAGAAGCATTTATTTTCCGATTAATTCAAAAACAGTTGAAAATGCTGAATATATTTGGAGAATTGGTTTACTGAGAAAAGTAAAATATCCTCATCCCATCATGAGCAGTATTAGTTGGTTTAAAATATTATCTCAAGTTACATTGGATATAATGAGGAAAGTTTGCTATTATTAATGTTTTGCGAACAAAAATAAAAAGAGTTGGGAAGGAGGAAGCAAATACATTTATATCCGTAAGCTTAAATCTGAAATAAAATGTTTGATAAATTGAATTAAAAAGTTCAAACTGAAACTGTTTTGTTTGGACGTTTGAGATAATTGATCAATTGGTTATATATGTTCATAATACCTGAAACAAAGGTGAAGGCAAAACATTTTTGTGTACAAAATAATAAGTTTTCCCGAATATTACCCCCCTGTATTGAAAATCCCTTATGAAGCGGGATCTTACCGCGATAATTTTTTACTGAATATAGTAACCAATCAAATTACTTAATTTCAAGTCATGTGTCAAATTTCATCCAATCACCGTTGTATTACAGCGATAATACCCTACATGTGGTGTTTTTCGTTTGGTGTTTATTTTTTACTAAAAATTAATTAAACGTCAAACTGACAACTGGATTAAAAATGTCGCGAATATTTGGTATTGCATCTAACGATTCAATTAATTTACCATAATTGTACTTTTCACAACTGTAGTTTTGAATAAAAATGAATAATATTTGTTTGATTATAACTAATAAATTATTAAACGTTAGATTGACAATCAATTTTTTGATACCTACAAAGTAAAAAATTATCTTATCGAATACTTCTCGGGTCTTGATAAATACTCAAAATTTTGTCGTAGAGAATCCTTCAAGCGTGTTGCTCAAAGATAATAGCCCTCGACCTTGGGCTATTATCAAGCAACACGCTTTCAGCATTCTCTATGACAAAATTATCTCGGTATTATCAAGACCCTAGGGGTATTACTACTAAATATTACACTGCTGTACTGGAAATTCCATATGAAGCGGGATCTTATCGCGACAAGATGCCGCCAACTATCGATAAAATCCCGCTAACTATCAAAAATTTCCCTTTTGGTCCGTAACTATAGTAACGAGTGTTGAAATTGCGCATTTGTCATTGTGACATTTGAAAATTCGTTGGAATGTCGCGATTCGGACAAGATTTATTAAAAAAAAGTGACCGTGAGAATATTCTAACGAATTTCCCAAGTGCATCAGAATAGATAACTTCAAGCATGTTGTCAGTAAAAACTGCATTCGGTTATTTTCATATTTTGTTAAAAGAGCACTGCCATAATTGCATTGTTTACGTATCCACGGTAATCCCTCCAACTTCGGAGTCGGGCTCTTTCGCCAAAATATGAAAATAAACTCATAAAGTTATTAGACAACATGCTTTCATAAAAAATTATCGGTAATTTTGATGCACTTGTGTAATTATTTTCGATAATTTTCGTCCATTGTTTCACCAGGGACTAGTTGTTGTAGTGTTGCTACGCAATTTGGTAGCTTTGTGGTTGGTAATTTTCTTTCTTGTAGCAAATCTCAAGTAAAGTTTATTCAACCATCCTTTGCCGTTACGTCATAATCGTTGACGTATTCTTCTGTTTTACGTATGTCTTATATTTCTGGATGTTATTTTACACTTAACCTCAAAATCATAATCAGTGACATATGTTGAGAATTGTTTTCAAAATATGACAACTGAACTGTCAAAAGTAACAGGTGAAACTTATGTTGACCTTAGATAAGAAATACGCTAATGACGTCCTAATTCCGTCTTATCCATTTCATGAATAAGAGAGCAAGCTGGACAATGTATGACGTAACGGCAAAGGATGGCTGAACAAACTCTATCAGTGTAATTCATCGTTGTTCTTCAAAACATTCATGATTAGGATGAACATAAGCAATCAGTCTCTTCCTTGATGCAAATCTCACAGGACAACGTGTAGATTGAGAGAGAGCGAGAGAATAAATGGATTTATACATTCAATACCCAAGGTGGAGTTATTGATTTCTATAGTTTTCATAAATACATAATAATATGTATGTACGAATGTTCAATATATAGCAAAACATCCTAAAAGTATGAGTACATCCAATATAACTTCAAAGAATATTTTACACCAACTATAACTGCTTATAATGATATTGTATGGCTGCACAACAAGAAGCTTATAAATGTTACATTTGCCAGATTATGTTGATAAAAATGGAGTGAGTCACAAAGTCAACATTGATATTTGCATAGTTGTTATGCATATTTTTCTACTACCATATTATTGACTGGTAACTACGACAACAGATAAAGTAGCTTTCTATTGGCGAAATGGATTTTCAATTTATTCATTACAAACAAATGTACTCTTCATAGATATTAAATGAGTAAACTAGAGAATTTATTTAGACAATTTATTATTGTCCGTTCAGTTTCCTACCCTTAATCTCCGCAGACCTATAAATTATGTAGGTAGTTGAACAAATCGTTCTAGTAATCTCCGCATCTCCTCCAAAAACATTTATTCACAAAATTAAAAGTATTCAATTAATTATAATCGAAAATAGCGAATGGGATACCAAATTACCTTAACTACTATTACGAGCTTTTCAATTTGATAAAATGCATCTCCCCATATTAAACGAAGCTCCATAATTAACGCTGGAAGGAAGCCAATATTAAAATGCACTCTAGATAAGAATTATTTCCATCAAGGTGCAGACATTTTATACTCCAATACAAAATTGAAGCAATTAAGAATTTATTAAGCTGTTTGTTAATTGAAATCTCAAAATGTTCATCGGAGATTATTTTATGGAAAAGAGAAAAGGAAAAAGATCAACCCAATCAAACGAATAATAATTCTCTTCTGAAATATACTCCAAATACAGAGTGAAATTATAAGTGTGGAGCTGGAGAGTCATCGGTGTAGGTAAGTTTTACGGAGAAAAGCTCATAACATCGTAATAATTCAGGAAAAAATTAAGAAGTGGAGAACTCCCAATATTCCTTTTCCATTCAATTGTGGAGGTTTTCGAATGAAGGATTTTCGAGAAATACCTGTTTTAATTTGTTATAGTGAACTGAAAGAGTTTGCAATTATTCTTTTTTTTTTGCACAAATATTATACTTCAACTTTTATCCCTCTCCCATATTTCAATATGCTCCAATATCCTTCAGTTTGAGTTACTATTGGGACTGTAGAGTAGGTAATTATAGTAATTCAATGTTTGGGTAAGTTACATTCTGAAAATAATTTGAAACTGTTTAATCTTGGGAGAGACAAGTGAGAATGCAAGGCTCCAAGCTAGAGAGATAAACAATAATTGAGGAGTCACTAAAAAAGGTTTGTAAGAAAATAGATTAGGTAGATCCAAACAATGGAGACGCATCTAGCGATTCCTGCAACAAGTTATGGATGAATCAGAACGCGTTGTACAGCAGCATTGAAGAAATAATATTCATCGAAAAAGAAGACAAACAGAAGCTATTAGTGGAGAATTAGATAATCCAGAGAACATGCAGTGAAGTCTGTAAATACAGAAACCGATGTGAGTTTATGATTGAAAATATAAGAGGAATGGAAATAAGTGAGACGAGATATAAAGAACTGAAAAGCCTGTCAAAATTTCAATCTGCCAGATTCATAAATCAAAAAAATTTGAAGCAATTTCAAAAACTGGATAAAATTTTGGTGGCAATTCAAGAAGATTTATGACGATACTGACGAAGAACAAGTACCAGTATTCAACACAAGCATCAGAAGAAGGATAGCAGGCAATGAACCTGGTTGAAAGTTTTTCTCCAACTAAAAAATCGCTATAGCAACCAAAAACCTGGTTCTCAAGGCACGAAATTACAATTGAGGTATGCGTGAGGGATTCACTGGATTTAATGCTTGACCATCAATCCTGTGAGGAAAACACATTATGAGTTTTGTATAATAGGTTGGAGACCCAGCTAAGAGCATTAGGAGCATTAGGTGCAGCAAGCGATAAATATGCCGCGGAAATGCTCTCACCACTTCATATCGAATCTGCGTTAATGTACGAACTTTTTAAAAATTTGGAGTTTTATCGAGTATCTGATAATAACACCTTGAATTATAAATTACAGGGTTTACTGTATGTTTAGCTACAGTCTATGAATTATCCTATTATTTCAACAGCTGTTACAAACTAATGGAGATGAAAATGCGTTGATATTTCGGGATTGAGGCCACTTTGTATCTTTTGAATTATTCATTCTACTTGAGTTGGATTGCACATGTGAGTGGAAGCGTTTTGATAGTATCCAAAGCCGCCAACAAAAGTCGCTAGGAGAGCCACCAATGAAATAAAAAAGGAGAATTTCGAGAAGGAAAAGGAGAAGAGTTCCGGAAGGAGAAATTGAAAAAACAGGAAGAAAAGGAGAGAAGGAACAGACACGGAGAAAAACTGGAGAAAAAAAAATGGAGAAGGAAAGGAAAACAAAAAGAATGAGCATTGAGTAGAAAAAATAGAAAAAGAAAGGGTGGAATGTATCAAAACAAAGAAAAGAGACAAACAATGTAGAACATGGATGTAAAATGAAGATTGGGAGAAATGAAGGAGGAGGGGGGAAGGATAAAAGAGAAGAAGGATGGGAATAGGAATGGAAACAATAAAAGGTGGGAAAAAAATATTGTGAAGGGGAAGAAGGAGATATGCGTGGAAGGATGAAGAGCAGAAGAAAGGAAGAGAGTTTAAAGAAAAAATGAAAGGAGGAAGGAGAAGAAAGAAAAAGATAAATGAGAAAAATGAGAAGAGAAATGAAGATAAGAGGGAAAATAAGAGATGTAAGAAGGGGCAAAAAGGGAAAGGTTGAAAAGAAAAAAAAGAGAGAAAAAGTAGAAGAGGCAAAGACTGAAGGGAAACACGGAGGGGAGAAAAAGGAAGGGTAAGAGGAAGAGGAGTTGGGAGAAAGGAAGGGAGAAAGGGGGATGACGAAAATAATAAGTGAGAATGCAGAGAGGAAGCGAGAGAGGAAAATGGAGGAAAACAAAAATAGGGGAGAGAAAGGGGAGAAGAGTTAGAGATGAAGGAAAGAATAGTAACAGGAAAGGAAGTTACATGACTTCATGCCTTGAGCTATCACTTATAACATAGAATACACCAGAAGACAATGAGTGAAATTTCGGAAAAAACTAATTTGCGGGAGCCACTTTTCAAATTATTCGTCATATATGTCAAACGATCACATGTAGGTCTCTTTCTTTTGGTCTTCACAGACCTAAATTAGATTAAAGGCTGCTTGAGAGATGGAATCATTTTTTTGAATAATATATTTCACGTGAATATTGGTCAGAAATAGCCACTGATGGGAAATATTTATATAAATTATTTGATAAAACACCACTTTATGCCAAAATACTTTTTCTTATCATTATTCAAGTGAAGCTGTAAGCATTTATTATGATTCTCAGTCTATGCCAGAGCTAGGTGTAATTTCCGAGGTTTTTCATTTTTGACCCTCCAACATCAAAATATTTTCGCCGGGCCTCACTTCTTGTGGTTGTGTATTCTTTGCTAATAATATTGCCAGTAGTTTGATGACTGTCGTAATATTACGAAGAAAATAATTGTTCTCACTATCAGTAATTTCATATAGCTTCCTGTTGGTTAATAGATCACAATTTTTATGAAATCAAATAACAAGAAGACCTTCGATTATCACATATTCATAAGCATTGAATCGATCGAAAAAAAGGCATGAAATTTTCTTCTTATTCATTTATATAATGTACCTACTCGTATGTCCACATCACCATTTCGACCAGTTTCTTTTTTTTGTCATCTTTATCATTCCAAAGACAATATTAATGTCGACGAAAAATGCCCTTTTGAATGTTCCATTAAAAAAACGCCCTGAGATACCTTACAAAAAGGGGTAACAAAATAAGTTACACGCCTTGCATGCATAATATCCCAACGATAGTAACCGTTTTACTTTATAAATTTGTATTTAAAATGTGCCCCATTCCTGTTCTTCCATCGTGTTTTCAACGCCTTAAAAAGCTGCTCGGGATTTAACAATGGCATTTCTAACTTTTGCATAGCTGAACGCAAAATGTTACCATTTGTATAATGAGTTTTGCGGAATGAATGCAAATAACCAGGTCGTGATATTACTCGGAATCTCAGAGCGTCACTGAACTTTTTTTCTTGGTAGGGGATTAGGTATCCTATTAGGAAGAGCTACAAGAAACTTTGTTAATGAATTTTATGAATTATTTGGTAACTGTGTACATTGAATATCTTGAATTTCAAACAAGAAACTCTGGAAAAGCTTTAAAGCTTATTGACCAGATGTATAATTTGGAATAGTTGCTTAATCTGAACAAATTTCAACTTCATAAGTATGTTCAGTTGCTCTGTTTTTGGTTTCTTTTCGTCCATTCACATGTTTTTATTGGTAGTTTCAGGCAATTTGTTATAAAAACATAAAATTCAGCGATTGTATACTTTGGCAAGTTTATGTTGAGCCGTCAAAGGAATGCAGTCGAAAACATTCGATATTGCCACGTTTTACTATGAAAAAGCGAAAGTGCTAAGTATGTAGTGATGATAATTAGGAAAGGGACTTTTTATTATTACCAATATCAAAAATATGATTGAAGGTTAATTCTTCAATGCGCTTGTTTCCTTGGATTTTTTCTATTAACATTACTTTTTCAATTTCAAAAGATGAACACTTTTTCAAATTTGTTATGGGATTCTTCAAGCTCTGGCAGCGTTGTACGAAAACAATAATTACCACAGCCTCCCAATTACATAATTGGTGATTTTTATCTACCAGCTGACTTCTTAATGTCAAGCGCGTGCGTGTGTTCTTCCCTCTCACTTCCTTAATTGACTGATATTGATTTATCCAGTGGCGTTGGTATTGTCAGTGACCTTTGTATTCACAGTTTTACTTGGTAAAATAGGTACCGTACGCCATTTGTACGTATATGACAGATACCGCCATGTTTCCTCGCCTCTCACCGATGCCCCATCATAGCTTCACATAAACTTTCCAAACTATACGCCATTCACTCTAATTCCAATTCAGGATTATATTTAGAATAATTTTTGTTTCAGATCCATTTGCGGCTGCTAGACCAAAACTGGTGAGTTGACTAAGAGCTACGTTCGGTAAATACAAATATTTTATGAATGCTTTGATTTAAACGGGGAATGCAATGCAATATTTCTCAGATATCATCATTTTCAACGCTTCAGTAGCCTTTCAGCTGCTATTATCGATAACGATTGTTTTTAAATGCTCCTTAAACAATATTTTTGGAAAATGAGACAGCTATGTTTAAATTGTATGTATACTGTGGAACAACTGACAACAGCTCTAGCGGTAGATGTTCTTCGTTTTAACGTGAGCTTAGTCATGTCCTATGCACTATTCATTATTATCTACTCATACGATTTTCCTGAATAAAACTACCCGATTCCAATCAATTCCACCATTGCATTGAAATTCCAGTATATTGAAAATTTTTTAACAGCTCCAAGAACCAATCAAATTTCCTCATTTTTTATCACATGAACAATTTCACCCAATCATGTCAACATTACACTGATAACAGACCTTGGGGCTGTTCTCACGTTGCTATGGACGCATATTGATTTATTTCGACTTTGAAGTTTCAAATATTTAATATTTCGAAATGTCACATTTAACTTTTCTAATTGTTCCTTTGTTAATTGCACCTTTAGATAAATTGTTTTAGATCTGTTCTTTTTCTATAATAAGCAAAAAATTTTCAATCTGAATAACCCTCGGGCATTGATAAATGCTTAAAAATTTTATGACAACTTTCTCAAGCTTGTTGCTTGTAGGCAACTGTTTCCAAGCAACAAGCTTTCGAAATCTGTCATAAAATTTTCTCGAACAATTATCAATGTCCTTGGGTTATTAATACTGATAATTATTTCGATTTTGAGAAATCACAGTCGAAGCTGTACCAATGGGGAGTTCAAGTTGAAATTTCACCCTACCTTTTTCCCTATCCTTTAAATGGAAAATAATTTCCTTTCTATTGAATAAAACGATTGGGTACTCCGTTTTGTTTTTCGATATAAAATGAGAAAATCGATTTTAATACATTACGTCTCTTATGTGCATTAGCAATAATATGAACGTAGGCCATTCCCTCCAAATAAAATCGAAGATCAAAGATTATCTTTGATTTCATGTTTGTTGAGGAGACGCTGTTTGGTAAATGTGTTTTTGGTTATAATTGTGTTTGCGAGTTTTTTGTTGCACCCTCCATTGGAAGAAGATGATAATAAATCCATTGCTTGGCCCTATAATTGCCGGAACTAAAATAATGTGTTAGCTCAAGAACCGTCCTAGGTTCGAATTTGGGCATCATGGAAAGCCCAGTGCTTGAAATGTAATACCCACGTGCTTTTGCTTACATTGGACGGAAATGGAATCGGAAAAGATGATCAATGGAAATATTTTGAAGTCAAAGGCCTCAAAAAATTGTATTCTAATTTTATCAATATCAATCATAGTGGATAAAGGATTGTTTCTTGTAATAACATTCTTGGTATCTAGAAAAATGAACGGCTTTGGTCAGCATTTATTTTGAAATTGTTATTTTTCGTGAGATGTTATAATTGAAGGCCTTAATGTGAAATAATAATAAGCCACATAAGGTAAATTATTGGGAAAACGAATTTAAAGTTTTAAAAAAATATTAAAAAGCAATCGGAGATTTTTGGTTAATTAATGTTATATACTTTGTTACGACTAGTACTGGTATTCAAATTCTGCTATTCCTCGAAAAAAAAAAAATGAAATGTGTGCAGAAAAAAAATTTCATTAAAAAAAATGAGGCTTGTTACATTATTGTTTCAAAACAAAACATTAAAAACTTTAAGACCACTTTGGTCAAAAGTACGAAAAAATTAGGTTAAAAGGGACTTCCATCACTCAACTATTTCGAATTCGTCAGCGCCTTCAATTTCAGGGTTTTCATTAAATGAGCATTGTGAGGAAGAAAAAAATTCATAATAAACAGAAGGCATATAAGGTAGTAATGACATTATCTAGTTTCTTTTTTGATATTTTCATTGGTTCCAAGTATTTTGGGCGCAATTCGGGAAGCAATGTCTGGGTGGGGAGTCCTTTTTTAGTGATAGAGACTATTTTGTAGTTGTCATTGACGGCATATTTCACGTA
Source organism: Galerucella pusilla (assembly GCA_910591695.1). Taxonomy (NCBI): domain Eukaryota; kingdom Metazoa; phylum Arthropoda; class Insecta; order Coleoptera; family Chrysomelidae; genus Galerucella; species Galerucella pusilla. The sequence continues at coordinate 126,470 of CAJUYI010001317.1, forward strand.
AATTACTTCACTGTTATCAGGTTTGAAATGAAATGAAAATGCATTACAGAAATTAAGGTTTTCGTTGTCTTCCGTATGCAGATTTTTTTGATTTTAGTTAGGATGGGTTGGAAATTCAGAAAATAACTTTGATTCATAATAGTCAAGTTGAAGGGCTGTTTTATATTCGATTCTCTTATAACTTGGTGCCAATCACTTGGGGAGTAGATAAGTGGGGCATACCTAAATTTTGTGGCGCTTTTCGATGAGAGCAAAATTTCTGTCTACATTCTCTTGTCTCCACCTGCTTTTGGTAGTTCGTTTGAGGGAATTAGGTTTGGGTCTTTTTTCGTAGTTGGGCCCTCACTATCTTCACTTGCCATATCATTTACATTAGACTCCTAGAATATAAATGCAATAGTATAACAAGCTACTAATTTTTTACATTAGAATGCTCAAGTGCAAAACTGTGACAAGCCACATTATTTAAAAAAAGCTTACCTGCTGATTATTAGGTTGATTTTCATTGCCACTAGGACTATAATCCTTATCGAGATCACTGTCATCTACGGGTGATTCAACATCATCACTGAAACTGCTCATTTCTTAAGTTTATAGCAAAACACTACAGCACGAACTAATCGGTATCCGCCATTTTCTGTGGCTTGTCACTATTCAACACAAAATAGTCTCTGAAAAGTAGAAAGTTGCAACAGCATGATTTCTGGATTGTGGTGGCATTTATTGATAAATAGCTAAGCTCTCTGTCAAGTGGCTTGTTATATTATTGCATTGTTCTATTACATAGTAAAATAGATTTTGAAATATGTGTGGCTTGTTATTGTTTCACATAAATGCCTTCAATTATTCGATTAAGTATAATAAGTTAATCAGTATGTGTTCAAGTAGACGACATATTTGTAATGTGGCGTTATCTCTATCCGGAGCAAACATTTTTAACATTAAAACACTCACAAATATGGAACAAGTGCTTACCGCAAAGCAGCACACACTAATATTAAATTTTTGAGCCCAATCTCCAAAACCCAAACTTCAAAACATTTTCTCTGGATGTGTCACTCTGGAAAGATTGGAATACAATAAGTCCCGATAATGGCAGCTGGAACACAACTGAAAACTTGGGGATTGAAATTTTCACAAACCATCCAACGTGATTTGAAACAAACCAAATAATGAATATACCACAATTACCACAAAAAAACTAATATACTGCACCTTATTAAGTAAATGTAATGTGGAAACACAGTTTTCCTTTCTTTACACTATCCTTATTTTTCCCAATCTTCGCATATTCGAGAGAATATCTCAATTATTATTAGCACAAATTAGTGAGAAGCACTCGTGCTTAATGTTCACCTTCCAAACCCCCATTCGTGTTAAGATCAATTTCGTGTTATACTCATTGGATACTCTCATGTTCGAAAAATAGAGCAGAGGGTTCGGATTAGCCCTTTGGACTTAGTAACGTACATACGTTTTTCCCTCGCTTTTATTTCCTTTTCTCTCTAGCGACGGATAATCTCTACCTGTCTTCGTATCGACACGGGCTTAAATTAAAAGAGTCCGAGTATGGCAAGACCTGATTTGAAGAATAACATCTTTAAATAGATATTTGGAGTTTAATCATCGATGTGTTAAGCTTATTGAAGGATGTTTTTGATTTCAACACTCAATTATCTTCAAATCACCTGCGTACGATGCTCTGCTTCATATGAATATTCCATTTTCTCCAATGTCCGATTGTTAATTTATTCCATTCCATTATTTTGGATATTGGAATTGTCCAATGTTTCCGAATTTCATATTAATTTACAATAAAGTAGTCCCGAAACTTTTCGATCCATATTTATCTTCGATATTGTTTCCTGAAAATATCTTTCAAATGACGTTTAAAAGTTGAATCTGCAAATAATCAACTTCCAGAAACTTTGTACAATACTTTCTCAATAACGCATAACCAATATAATGGTAGATATTTTCATACCATTATTATACAATATCAATGTTATTCAGGCAGTTTGATCTGTTTGTGAAATCTGAGTAACTTTGGAAGCAACACTACAACCATCAAATGTCATATAATAATAAACACTCGAGCAATCGAAAATAATCGATTATTTCTCACTCGTCACTCGACATAATCCTTAAAAACCTCTCGAGCTACGCTCTCGTGATTTCTCGCTGATTACAATTTTTTGGGACAATTCAATGATACTAAATATTTACATAAGTTTTGTATGACTCGAGTGAATTTGGGAATGAATATGAATCCTGGCCAAACAACTTGTGGTGGCATCACAAACAGAACTTTTTATTTTGAATATGTAGAGTGGCAATCATCTTAAAAGTTTGAAGATATGAACCGTAGTTCGAATTTCAATGCTTTTATCGCAGAGATCAAAGTTTATTATGAAACGTTCTTTGTTCTAGTACCATATAAATTTAAAGTTTCATATTTTATTTCAGTTTTCGCATCCGGTTTAGCAGTGAAACAATTTTGTTAGCTACCGGCGATTCTATCTCAACTCTCGTCATTTTAGATGCAGACCTTTCGCAATAGGAAGAAATGGGAAAGGGCATACAGGATGTCCCAGGGGTGAATATTGGAAATTTGGGGTATAATACAGTAGCAAAAATATTGGTGGAACTCCAAAAGAGAAAATGTGTGTAACAATAGGGAAGAATAGGAATGTATTGTTATTTTATTGTCACTGAAGAAACAAATTATATAATTATTCATGTTTATGTTTTGAGAGAGAGAGAGAGACACCGACAAGCTGTATATTATGATAAATTGAATATTAAGGGATCATACAAGGTAATATAAACATCACAGATTTGTAGGCAACTAGCTGAACATTTCCGAAAAATTATTCCATTAGGGGTTCAACAATCGCTTTTCAAATCTCAGTTGAATAATTGGTGAATAGACATGTTGATAGGAAATAAATAGTAGCAGAATACGAAAAACATGATGAATTCAGTATTGAACTATACAATATTTATTATTTAAATCATTGAATCATTTTGAGCTTCAATAATTATGATATTAATAGCTTCATCCTCGCTTCGAGTCCCGTATAAGTCTATAAACTATGGTATGCGCATTCACCTGCATCCTTTTTTTTAATATATCTAGAAAAAACCGCATCGATCGTAGTATCATATCTCGTTAATAGTATATTTCCATCATTTTTCATTCCAAGATCAAATACTTCTCCCAAGTGTTCAGTTAGTGGATCAGATTTCTCTCTTGCTTACTAAGTATGTATTTTCCATTATAATCACCATTCTGCAATTATCAAGTTGAAATTGAAAACGGGTTTTGATATCCCTGAATAGGGAAATTTTCCGAAAATTCCCAGTTAGTTACGTAAAATCTAACGCGAATGATAATCCTTCTTATAAATTCTTTGTTTACAACGATTTCAGGTGCAAACCAATACATCTCAATTAAACAAAAGCTGAAATACAAAGATGACATCTCAAAACTAACTGAAATTTGGTCAAAATTTCAGAAACAACGCTCAGTGTTCGTTGAATAAGGGTGAGAGACACAAATTGTATATGAAGTACTACCATTATGTTCAGCTCTTCTATATATTCCCAAGTTTTGGGTACAAACACCTGCGACATCCTGTAAAATAACTTGCATATTCACACTACATTAACTGTTTTTTCATATATTGAATAATTCGTATAATGGCTGGCAGTCAGGTATTTTCTGGATATATTATGTCTTCCAGCTCCTAAGTAATGGCACACGACCCTCCAATATATTGATGGTCAAAAGATTCTGGGACATAAAATTCCATCTCCTATTGATGCAAAGAAAAAATCTATTGCCAATGATATCAAGTGAAAAAGTAAACAATTTTGTTACATAGGTACTCCCGGACGTTCCATATCTGATGAGTAGGTTTCCCGAATGGATTTTCGATTGGATATCCATGGGTTGGTTGGAGAATTTGTGTGGGTGATTAAATCATGAACAAATATGTATAAGTGTTTCTGAAAATGTTTCATGATCTCCTGAAAGCTCAATATCCCCAGTACGAATTTCTTATAATAATTTCATTTTTGTAATAGAATTCTAGATTCTCTGCAACATACATGTCAACGATTCCTTTAGCCTCTTGATTCGACGGCGAATCATTCTGATTGAGGAATATGAAAATGATCAAAGTTCGTTCGTGAGCAGAGGCATTGTCGTAATTTGAGGAACCCAAATATTATAAGAATTTCATTCTAGTTCTTTGTAAAATATTTCGAGGCACTCTAACACATCCCTCTGCAACTTCTCTGGCAGTGCTCTCAGTCATTTCTTTCAGCTTACTTTTTTAGAATCTTCTCCTTCCTCGTCTTTTTTGAAGAAATCGTAGGACTTAGCACATGTGTTTTTTGAAATCACAACCCCCTTCATCGGCAGATGATATGCGCCAGTGGAGGATACTGAGCTACACGTTTGAGTTTTCCTCAACCCACTTTATGACGCCACTGTGCGCTTATGCCTTTTGGGCTTAAGCCTTTTTTAGAGTGGGAATAAATAAAGTTAACTCCATCACGCGAGGTGGTACACAGATGCTGAGGCCCGTGCAAATAGGAGAGTTATCAACGATTGTTCAGGTTATATGATCGCGTCAAAGTAAACTACACAGACCTGAGACAAATAGCTTATGTCGAATACTGTCATAATTTTATCACTGTATTCACTAATAAATATTTATAAAAAATGCTCTAAACGCTTTATGATCGTCCGGGTAGGAGACGGATCTATGGATCACTATTCGATCATTCTCCATACCCCGTGTTATATCGAGGCTAGTACTAGAGTGCCACCAAGATTCAGCTAACGCCTCGGCAGATAGCAATATTATCCTGTGGTGGGTTAAAGGGCACGACAGGAGTGAAGGAAATCGCATTACCGATTCTTCTGCCAGTGAAGCGGCTGGACTGAAAATTTTAGGACCCTCCTACGGCCTAATGACTTCGACAATTGCGGAACTAGCCAAACGTTACAACCATGCTCAGTCCCTTAAGAGATGGGTGGGATCAAAGGATGCAGTCCTGCTAGGATCACCCTGGGAGACCCTGGGAAGAAGGCGCCAAAGAAATATTTTGCGATGAACAGGAAAAACCTACGTTCAACAGTTTAACTGTCAACTATGGAAACACCTCCATACTATGGGGCTAGTGGACACACCCCTATGTAGGATGTGTGAACAGGAAGATGAAACCTTCAGGCATGTCTTACGTGAGTGTCCGGAGTTATCGTCAATAAAAGAGTGTGTGTTCGGTGAGTCTTGGCCTACACCTGCCGATATAAGGGAGATGTCTCCTAGTGACCTGTGAACCTTCCTGGGAAGGACAGGATGGACGATGACCTAGGAGGACAACTCCTCGGGGGGATGTACAATAGCTCACATGTGGCCTAAGTGCTGTGAGTCTACACTAACCCTCCCTACTCTACAGATACAAATACTCCGTTCTGTCTTTGCTATCAATCACAATGAGTTATTGAGCTGAACTTATTGTCAACTCCAAATTTACTGTGAGCAATAAGTAAGTTGCCATAAAAAAGGAAGATCTGATTGGAACAAAAATCTTAGTTCCATTTGTTAAATAAATAGATAAATATTATTACACCAAATGTTCAATCAACTTGTACTAGATCTACAAAGATGAACAGTAATTATAGACCCGTATCCTCATTTCATAATAACTTTACTAATAGAATAGATGGAATACAAGTCTTTACTAATTATTGGGTACATATTTGGTAGATTGATTCCAATACAACACAATTACAAAATCCCTTCAATAGCCATTCACGTCCAAATGATGCTCCTCACCTAATAGAAATTATATTCAGTATATTCAGTATGAGTATTAGTATTAGTATTAGTATTAGGATATTGTATGTATGCATAATTACATTTAAACAGATCGGGAATTTCGCAGACACAGCACGAGTATCTTCAACCCTATCGACTACATAGTTTGATTATCGAGCAGCATTGTTCGGTTGAAATTGTTTCAGTTATTTGACTGTCTTATTAGTTCACGGATTGATTTCACAGTCAACAAAAGCAAGCAAGAGCCAGGAAATTATTCGAACTAAAGAAAGGTGATTGCAACCAGACAATTGGGAACCAATTTTAACGATTGTACAATTAATAAAGATGCTATGACCGAATTATTTCACCATTAAACATTAATTTTAGTGGCCTCATTAGTGTGGTCTAGTGTTGCAATGTCAGGATAGTTATCCGTTTCTTGAGACAATTTCGCTGACCAGATTATACTTGAATCTAGTGTTTTGCGAGAAGGATTCACAGTGGGGGAGATTTCTTTGATTACATGGAGTTTAACACAGAATCTGTTAGCGACAATGTGTTCGAATGAAAAGGTATAAATTAAACGTCCGAGTCAAAGTACCGCCCTTGAAAGGCACACGCGAGAGTCTTATTTGTTTTATCTCAACTGTAATAATCTACGCTGACTTTAGATTGTCTATCGCACATGCCTTTCTTCAACACACTACTAATGGAATGGAATGGAATTAAATGGAATGGAATTAAATGAGAAATCATTCCAGCTATTTTCAAAAAGAAGTTTTGTATAGGCACTTTCAACATTTAAATTGAAAAGAGGGTATGGATGGAAAAAGATGTTCCGAATAGTCGTTCAAGATTGAATAGTATTTGCCATTTTATAATATGTGGACATCAAAAACAAGAATCAAGAAATATTAACAAATGAGACGGATATCATGTCCAGATGATGGAGAGAATATTTCCAAGACTTACTAGGACAACAAATGCAGAGTACTAAGGAAAACACAGCAGTACCTGAACACGAAAATATATATAACTACCAAGAAATTGAAATTGATGAAATTAAAATTGAAGAACTAAAGACAACTAAAAAATGGAAAAGAACCAGGATATGATAAGATTACGACTGAAAAGATCAAAAGGATTTCAAAGTATACTCACTATACCCACTATACTGAATAAAAAAATGGAAAAATGAAAAAATACCGGACGAATGGGGAATAGCATTGATAACACCGATACACAAGAAAGGAGACCCAAAAAATTTTAATAACTATAGAGGAATAACATTACTGAACACTATTATAAAAATATTTGAACAAATAATAAACAATAGACTTAAACCGATACTAGAACCACATTTATCAGAAGCACAAAGCGGGTTTATACCTGGAAGGACCACTCAGGATCATATTTTCACGATCAAGCAATTAATAGAAAAACGTCATTTGCGAAATAAAAATCTATATCTAGCATTCATAGATCTTGGAAAAGCTTTCGACACAGTACCCAGAGTAAAAGTTTGGAGCGGACTGAACAGAAGAGGAGTAGGTACGCAACAAAATAATAAGAATTATTCAAAACCTATATAAAACAAATATTAATTATGTAATACGAAATAATACTAAATCAGAGGAATGCAAAACAGAGATGGGATTGAGACAAGATGGAGGACTAAGCCCAACACTATTCAACGTACATATGGATAATATAATCAAGAAATGTGAAAGTGAAGTAAAAAAGCTGTTTGTAGGATATAAAAATTTAGGAAAAGTCGAAAAATTTGTTTATGGAATCTAAAATGTAAATCCAACACCTATATGGTATAAGGATACAATGATTATATATATATATATATGATATGTAGCTTATCACAGTAAACGTGAACTTCCAAATTTATCATATTGAAAATATCGTTCGTGGACGTACAACTTTTTTTGTCCTCTTAGGCATCGATATTGTGTCACAAAGGCCGCACAATCTGCTTAACGAACTCAAGGCAAAATCAAGCGTGGCAAATCTGTGAATTGAGATATAGCTATGGAATTATAGTTGCCATTTGAATTATTGGTATTTTTAAAGGATCCAAAAAATAATGAATCAATGAATAACGTAGTTTATCATATTCTCAACCAAACGGAAGATATCGCTGTGATATAGTGTGAATATTATGAGATCAGCCGTATTGAAAATAGTTCAAAAGTCATTCCAAATTCGACCATTTATTACACAAAAAAATTTGTTGTAAAGTATGTAAAAAATGATGATGCGAGTATCTCTCAGACTTATTCGACAATTTTTTTATCATTCAATTTACGTGCTCGGCAACTATGGCCACTTGCACATGGCGATTACAGAGAAGAGTAGTAATTACAGATAGTCAAAATACATGAAAAACATAATTTGAAGTTTATGATAGAGAGAAATATCTTTTAAGAATTTCAGTGTTGTCTCGATTTGGTTTGGGTCCCCTAGGATGTTTTGCATCTCTGATTTTAGATAATATTGTCGTCTGCTTGTGCTAAATTGGCAACAATCAACCAGGATGTGTTCAACAGTAAGTGGGCACTGGCAGATTTGACAGGAAGGTCTGTTACTTGAGGTCTTTAAGTAGCTGTATGTGAGTTTGATGTGACCTATTCGAAGTCTTCGTAGTATTGATACTTCTTGTCTAGAGAGTCCAATAGGGTCAATATGCAGAGGTCTGTTGAGAATAGGCTGGATAGATAGTAGGGAAATCTTAGTGGAGCTTCAGTGAG
>CAJUYI010001317.1:135165-150619 GCA_910591695.1 Galerucella pusilla
AATAGGCTGGATAGATAGTAGGGAAATCTTAGTGGAGCTTCAGTGAGTTTGCCACATATATCTTACGAGTCTTTTTGCTTCTGCCTTAACATCCTTGCGAATTTGGATATAAGTAGTAATTGGGGAGACAATTTTAAACAAACATTATTCCATTTTAGCGATGTTGAATTTAATTGAGAACGTTAACGACCGGTCGAAGCGATGGAAATGTACCACATTTCACGTATCAACTTATGGAGATATATAATTCAAACACTCCTGGTACTATAAAACCTTCAAATTTGCACTTGTTTTATTTACAAAATGATATTGTATATAATAGGTTATGCCACAACATATTCGGTCCCTGACTGTAAACACATTTGCAGGGCAGCTGTTCCGAATGCCCATTTCCAGTTAATTACCAAAGATTCCTAGTCTCCCATTCGGTTCACTTCGTCGAAGTGATGCATTATGGGATCAAAGCAGAAAGTTCAACTTGAATGAATTCGAAATGTACTGTATCGTATGTACTGATTATTGCAAATATCCGGAAATAATTCCTAATCGCAGATTAACAGAGAAGACCATTCAGCTTACGGTAATCCAAAGTAAATACATTTTCAACGGCAGCTTCCATGAGTAGTTGAGAAATATTTTCAGCGTGTATTGAATTCCATAAGCGTAAATTTTTCTTATTCATTGGAAGGGGTGGCCACATGAGCAAAAGGACGTCCCTTTTCATATGATTCTTGACGTGTTTTTTCATTCTTTTATTAAAGTGACACCTTCAGAATTATGTAGGGTGGATAGTTTCCATTGAAATGCTTTGTGCACATTCCGATCACCCAAAAAAGGGCAGCAGATTTTGAAAATAAGTCTAAGTATGTTCCAAGCAGAAGATCATCCTATAATAAAGTGTGTTCAGTTTAATATTGATGAAGGATTAACATTATTCCGAATGGTCCAGCTGTCTATAATGAACAAAGATCTTGTGTTATAAGTTTTAAAATTGTATGGGCATATCTGTAAAAGTCAATGGACTGAGCTATAAAACATCGTCACCTTTCACCATTCAGGAAATATGTCGATAGCTTACTTTGTTTTTGAGATAATATGGCGCAGAAAGTATGAAAGATCTTGATCATTAAAAAAAGGTCGTGAATTTTGTTTCCACATGTGGAATGATATATATATAATAGATCTGATTCGGTCTCATCTGACTATATGCTCTTAAAATAAACGACACAATTTTCGGTGTTTTCTGCTACAATGTTCGAGTACTGCTGAAATTTCCAGCAAACACAACACATCACCCTTACCATATCGCAATAACGTTCTAATACGACAGTATGAAAGTATAAAAGAGTAATGTCTTTGGGAAAAAAAGTCTTCTCAATTTAATAAAGCTTATATAACAATAATTTTTATTTCTGTTTATACAATTCTATGTATCGATCCATTTTGAGTTGATTGAAACCAATCCAAAAAATGAAGTCGACCATTATTGCGTGTTCCAGCTAACTGAGAAGTTGAGTTTCTCCATTGGTGATAAATAATTTTTTCTATTATCAACCTAAGTCAATAATTGACAAACTCAAATATTCTGTAAATTCAGGGATAGTAGTGCAACAAAAACTCATGCAACATAATTTTGTATACCCAGGAGATTATCTTTGACATATTTGCTGCTTAAAATTTGCTGAAAAGATGCATTAATTTGAATTGAAATGTAATATGAAACTCGCTCCTGACCAAAAATGACTGATGACATGAGAGGTGCGTCCATAATCTATGGGTTGAGGAGGAGCTGAAACAGACAGTGTACGTGTCAGTCAGACGACAGGGTAAACCACTAGGGAGAAATCAGCTTGAAAGATTAGGGCGCTCCCTACTGATTTGTAGATCGACACTGCCGAGATTTGATTTTCACATTGGAATATGTTGTTTATTTTACGTTGATTGAAAAAAAAAATGTATGGATGGATGATTCCACCTTTGATACCGATTACCTGTGCCTTAACCCCTATAGATAAGAACATATGTCGAAATACGCATATCAAGTTAATGGCTCGCGAATACAATAGCAAACGTTGTTTGGAAATAAGTTTCACTAGTGAAAATGTCACTCGATTTCTGGTTTATTGGTGGAGAATCGAATTTATATTCTTTAACCACTTAATTATCATAAGAATTTTTTCAATTTTCGATTTTTGTCCTGAACTTGGCTAGTAGGAGAAACAATAAAATTATATATGTTACGTGGAAGACCGAAATCTGGTGAATGTTGAGATACACCGGTGAATGTCAACATTCCCAACGTTGCTTGACGTATGTCCAAAATATTGTTGAAATTTCATTATTTCTAACTTACACCGGCGATTGTCGACATTCAGGCATGGTGTATGTTGAAAAGAATTTTTTTTTTAAATAAAAACAAAAAAATCCATAGTTTTTTATTTATTAAAATAATATGGGAAAAGGACTTTGTTGAACTCAAAACAAACAGTAGAACATAAAAATATATATCTTATTTATTGCAACAACTTAAACTACCGTGGCACTTTGAATTGCACAAAAGTTCCTTGCTTTTACAGCTGCATTTAGTCATGGAACACTTCCTTTTGCAGTTACCACGTGTATAGCCTTGCCCTCCACTTTTTGAATTAGCAGAAGATGTTTCTCTCAGCGACATTTCTTTTGTTGAAACTTCGTCCATGGGAAGTGAATTTTCTTTACAAGTTACGAACTGATTACGGGTGAAAAGCTGCTTCAAGAGACCCTTTTTGTTAACTAATCTATAATCCTCCATCTCAACAACAACTGCTAACATATTTCGAGGGTCTGTACGACCACGGTCGACATCAGGGACTTGAATTCTTACGGTATCACCAATTTGGGCAGGACGAAACTTTTTTTTTGTGATTCGCGACATTTTTGCCGCTTGAAGTAGAAGATTCTCTCTTGCAGCTACTCTTTTTAAAGAAATTGGCTGGTGTTGTTCAGTCAGTGCTTAAGATGGAGATGTGTTAGGTGGCGGATCAGTCAGTGCTTGAGATGAAGATGTGCTAGGTGGCGGATCAGTCAGTGGTTGAGATGTTTTTTTTTCTCAAAGCAAAGAAATTGCTGGAACAATCTAATGTTTTTGACAGGGAAGATGTGAATAAATTTCTGTTCGAAGCCCCCGGATGATATTCAGCGTACCTCTCTAGTTAACTATGTGCAATGGAAATTGACAGTGCTGTATTGAGGCATGACGTCATAATTATTATTGTTACTATTCCTGAATCGAATGGCACGTAAATGTACAGTAACTAGAAGTCACGATGAGTAGGTTTGTCATTGAAAAAAATCACATTGTTATAGGATCCCACATAACGAATTTAAATCCTCGCTTCTTCATGCGATATTAAAATGCTTGAACCAGCCTCTCAGGGTAAACTTGAGTTCTCCAATTTCGAGTGAAATTGATAAATTCCTGAACATTGAGATATTTAAATAGTATAGTGGATACTGGCTGGAAGAGCGTCTGCTACTTCATTACCGATGGCTGGAGTTGATGTCTCAGCTCCCAAAAAGACGAAGCGAATGGACATCTGCAGCTTTGGCGGAAAATTATGTAGCAGAACTCGTCAACCATACTTCTTTGGTAATTGTTACTCACTCTTCGAAACAGTGTCAAGAGGCGTGGTTAACAATATGAGAGGAGAAAAAACTAAATATACATTTCGATCTAACAACAGCTATTACGTCATAAATTATTGAAATCAATTAAAAAACTTTGTGAGATGTTGAATTATTGCCATTGATTTCGATTGTTTATGTTTTTATTCACCGTTTTCACAGATTTATGAAAAACTTCGACAACCAAGATGCGTTCTGGAACCGATAACAACTACAGGCTTGTTTTAATGGAAACGAAGTAAAATATATGATGAAACAAAAAGGGAATACTCATTATTGCTTTATTTCACCAATAAATAAAGTGGTAGTTCAAATGCTTCATAAGCGTGGATGAAACTCCAATCATAATGTGAGATTGTGTATGAAATTGATTAACTTTCTCCTTTAATGGAAATAAGATTTATTCAGCAGGCACTCAGCCAGTAATGCTCAATTTATTTGTTTTCCGTCTCAGGTTCTTTTGACTTCACATTTCATTTCTATAAAATACATTCTCCATCCCGTGGAAGACCTTCTTAACTTTATTTTTCATCACTTGTTGGCTCCATACAAACAACTTGTGTCGATTTTCTAGATTAAATCTAGCTGTGAATAAGAATACCCACGGAACTCTGAGCAGAATATTTACTTCAAAGTTACAAGTACGTACAAAATTTATAAATTTACCATCCATCTCTTATCAAATGTGTGAGCTCGGACGTACAACTATCATGTTATTGAATAAATGAGGCTTTTACTCTATGAAGATCCATACTAAACGATGAAATGAAACAGCTTAATTTGTTTTTTGCGCGATTTATTTATATTTTTTTAATGAACAGAACCGAACAGAACAATATAAAAAGTAATAAATAGCATAAAAACAATTTAACCAAAATGCAAATTATATTTTATCTAATTTCGCTATTAAATGTGACCCTTTACGTCACTTCTTGACGTTAGGTAACGTCACATTTTTCATAACCTTCATATATCAGTTATGAAAAGTAGTTATGTAAAAACTTTACGTAACTGTTTATGCTTCAACATAGAGATACCACATGAGTTTCAAAGAATAATTTATTAATTACGTAGGTACTGTCAAAACTGACAATTATTTCATTATTTAAACTGTACAATTAACCCATTATTTTAATTCAATAGTATTTTGAGATTTATAAACATTGAAAACATTATTCAGAACACAGTTATTTAAAGTAAGTCAATTTTCTGGGTGAATACATCATATTAACAATACTTCTAACACCATTTGATTCCACTTCAATATTATCATTGTAATTGAAGATTTTATTGAATATTATGAAAGCGCGGAATTAGATAAAACGTTGTACGTGAACACGTTATGAAGAGAGCGACATTGTTCCACACGCGTGATTTGCAGAACTCGCTAGCGCTCGTTTTGGCAAATATTACGCTTGTTGAACAATATCGCTCTTTTCATAACTAATTACGTAAATATCTATTAAACTGATCGAGAAATATAAATGTCACTTTTGACATTCCGCTCCTTTCGAAGGAATTTAAATTATTTTATTCGAAATATAAGCATTCGAAATATAAGCATCTCGAACGTTAAGGATAATACCGGTCTCCAGCGAAATTGGAGGCTTCGCTACGCTCAGCCTCCAAACATTGCTGTCGGCCGGTAAACAACCCTTACCGTTCTTAATACTTAATATACTATAAATCTTCATTATAATAAAACTAAGCTCAATACATATTCGTGACGCGTTTCGCTGAAGCGTTCAAACCCTGTGTCACGAATATTTTTTATTTAACCCAGTTAAAATATAATGAAGAGTTAAACAAATTAAAATTGTTTTATTTCATCGTTTCACCATGTTTTCACAAAAAACTCGTATTTTTGTGAAATTGAAACAATTATACTTGACGTGGTATTAACAAAAAACGATTAAAAATTACCAAAACTCGCAGCGACAGAGAATTGAATTGTTCGAAAATATTGGATAAATCGTTAATTGTATTGAGCGGGTGGAATTTAAAAGGTTGTTCAATATGTGTTAATTTTATCTAATTTATCGATAGATGTTGATGACATCAATGACACGCTATCATTGTTTCAATAGTATGAAGTAGTTCTGAAAACAGTGTAAAAAGTTTTAAGAGGTTTTCATGAGTAATGGAATTATATTTTGCCTAAATATACAAAATGTAAAATTTTAATGGAGCGGATTTAAAAATTTTTCGTAAAAGACAAAACCAATATTTAAAAAAGTGAACGGCTGATTTTGAGTAATCACGCCCGTGTTTATGTATCAAAATCTGGAAAGATTCTTTTGTATTGCTATCGTTGGAAATTCGTGATACATTTGGAGATACGAAATTGTACCTAAACTCCATTACGAGTTCAGGAATTCAACAATTTCCTTCTGTCATGGTCACACAATAAAATTCTTCCAGTGAATTGATTTATTGGTAAAAGTTCCCACATCATTGGCGTACTGAAAAATTTTTTTGAAGGGAACTAATTTATTACTGAAAACTTCCATCCACCATTGGCGTACAATTTGAAATGTTTTTCAAGTGTTATATAATTCATTTATGGAAATTTCCATATCATTAGCGAACTATGCAATTTTCGAGGGGGGTTAATACATTTGTAAAATTGTCCTTTACAATTGGTAGGTACATGAAAAGTGAATAAAAGGAGAATATTTTGACTGAAAATAAATTAAGCACTTATAACAGCTCTTATCACCATTGAAACTTATGTATAATTAATAAAATACAATTGATTTAGGGATGGTTCTCTTTTAAACATTTAAACAACAATAGGAGGGTGTACGTGTTCCGATATTCCATTAGACATCAATATTAAACGTAAATCTTTATCTAATCTAATCTAATCAGGAGACTATAAATTCATAACTTTATCTTCAATACAAGTGGAATAGACGAAAAATTATGTGAAAATTAGGATGAGATTATCCAATATTCTCAAACAATTTAATTCTCTGTCGTTAATGCTCAATCGTTTTTTGTGAATAGTATGTCAAGTATAATTGTTTCACCTCTATTTTAAAAAAATACAAATTTTTTAAATAAGATTGTAGATAGTTACATACAATCTCAGAACCTCACATAGTATGAAAAATATTTCGAAACAATAACAGTTCAACTAAGTTGTTGCACTTGTAATGTATTGGTGTAGTTTCAGTTGGCGTTGCCTAATTCACACTGCAAGTCTGTTTTCTTCAGTCCGGCCTATAAATACTGGACGGAATTCTCTCTTTCCACACTGATGATGGACCAATTACTTCAAAACTGGTCTACAGTTGATGTGACCCCTTCTACTTACAATCTGGGAGGGTTGGTTGAATTAAGTAGATTAAACCACTTCGATTGTTTTTCCAAGTGTATTGTCCCTTTACTCCTCGTGGATATATCCTGGGAAGTGGTCTATATTCCTATTTGATAATTTTGACGATCTCATTTGAAATAGGTTCGTTCCAGCCTAGCAAAGAACCATTCTAGAATGACACTGCGCAAGTGCATATAGTTAATGCCGTTCCAAGCAATTCGTGACCGTAATATTACGGTTGTATTTGCGTTCCAACCATTTTGTGATCGTTCTAGAGCAGCAACGGAACGGTTATTTCGATATTTGATCGAAAGAAGGAATTGTTAGGACTGACATGCGCTGTTAGTAAGTATTTTGTTAGTTTTTTCCAAAGATTGTTGTTTCATAGATTGACGTGAATGAAGCGTTTTTTCGCTCAACCATTGCAATCGGAAATCAAAAATTAAGTATTGATCAAATTATTGAAAAGAGTAATAACCTCCCTCAAACATCAATATGAGCTTAAATCAAATATTTGTGACTCCAGGAAATACCTATTGATGACGAAGGAGATAGCGATTTTTCATTGGAAGAATCCAGTGAGGATGAGGGAGTTTCTTTCACATGAACCAAAAATCAAAATTGAGAATATCTTTCTATCTTTTATTTCGAACGTACCCACTTTTATCAGTACTTTTGTTTCGTCTGTTGTCCGTTACTATTACATAAACAAAACGGTCGCTAAACGATGATAAAGTACGCCTAAATTCGTTCTAGCCTCTCTCAGTTCTGGGACGGTGCAAAGTTTGCGCCTGAGTATAAAACGATTCCTAACGATTCCAAAACGGTTCCGGAATGGTGTTTCATCGTAGGTTGGAACGAACCTATCATTTCACTGGTAACTTGTTGTTTGTTGAAATATACACAGAAGTGAGTAAAGAAAGTCGTGTCAAGAAACAGCTCTTTCACTCACAGTAATTCGTTGATATTTGATACATCTAGAATACAATGACATGATGTATACATAAAATATACATAAAACTGAAACATGTCTCATCAAATCTGAAAAATGAGGTACAACAATACGACACTATATTTTTTTCTGCTCTGAATAAAAGCAAACAGATGACAAGATGTGAACCTTTGAGAAACGTTTACAGATTAGGATTGTGTCCCCATTTTTGTATTGCTTTCAACGTTTTTGGTATTCACAATTTGTAAATACGTCTCCAGCGTAGTACGTTTATCTCCCTAAATCTCTTTTTATATGTTATGTGAGTTAGCATTTATAAAGTTATTTGTCAAATTTCTATTCGTGTGAATTTTCATAATAATAACTCGAATACACATGTAACGGTTCGATTTATTTCCTCACCTGGTGCACTGTTATGGAGAAAAAATCATTGCTGAACTATCAATCTAAAGCGTCAGATGGAACATTCTCATCTACGTTCTTTTTAGTGTGCGATATACAGGGTGTTTTCAAAGGAGACTCACAACGTTTGCATGTAGATACCTCTCGTGAAATTTAACATAATTATACAAGAATTAAGAGGTTCAGCCCATTCACTTTTTGAAATACGGGGTATCAAAGTTGTGCCAAATTGGATGATTTTATTTTATAACTCTAAAATTGATGAATAAATTGATTTGACATTTAGCAGTTTTCTTTTAAATGTGAAAGGGCACATTTTTATGTAAAACAATTTTTTAATTCTTTGTTTAGTGGTCTATATTTGAAAGAATATATCACCTTTCCCTTCCATTTTTAACGCCCCTGGCATTTGAAGCTATTTCCCTATTGTACTCCTCAATAGTTTCCACGTAAAAAACGTATGACTTTCACATAAAAAAAATTGTAGTTTTCCAGATATTTTTAATGAAGTCTGCAACATCACTTTTTAATGATGAATGAAAAAAAATTTTCATATTTTATAATAACTACCAAACTAATGGTTAGAATGTAGCAGAAACTTGAAAGTTTTTACGTAAAATTGAAAAAATAGCTTCAAATGCCAGTGGCGTGAAGAGAAAGGTTCACCACTGGATCAAGAATTGAGAAATGTTTTTCCATCAAAATATGCCCTTTTGCATTTAAAACAACCTGCCAAATGTCAAATCAATTTATTCATATATTTCAAAGATATCAAATTAGAACATTGAACTTTTAATAACTTCTCAACCGTACTTCGTAAAGAAGATGGGCTGGACCTCTCAATCCTCATATCATTTTGTGCAATTTCACAACAGGTATCTACTTGCAGACGTAGTAAGTGTCATTTCAAAACACCCTGTATATGTTTATTGGTCCCGAATTTGAAGTTATACTTTGTCAGAGACAACTATGTACACTTTCACTTCAAGACACTGCTTCACATGTCACATGGGAAGAGGAGAATACATGAATCTATGAAACGGTCAAACGAGAAACAGATCAAAAATACATGGAACAATTATACGCAGTTATAAAAGTACATAAATGCCTCAAACTGTCAGTGATCTCATTGCTTGGAAAAACTTGATATGTGGTGAAAATAAGTGATCCCAGTCAGGGATACAAGAGAATGAAAACAAGATATGAAATAATAAAGAGCTCTCTCAATAAAGACTAAGTACTAAGTACTAAGTAGAATATATTTATAAATCTAACTCACTCCATCGCATTTGGAAAGGAACCTTCCTAAAGGTCTCCTTCCTATAAAGTCGACTCAACTAACATATCATGAAACCGGCTCAAATATGGTGCTGAATGGAGCAGGGTTGACAGATCAAACTTAATTAAGTTGAACTATTCATCTCTGTTAGTAGATCAATGTGACTTCTGCAATTCTGGGGCTTACCATTTTCTGACTCAATGAGATTTGACGAGCTAGCCCGTGGGTGTCTAGTAGCTTCCATTACCAAGAAATAGCGAAGTATGTGAAGCGTAAACGTGAATTTTTGGGAAAAATGTTGATCCTTGACTATTATATGTTCGGATATGAAACGTATTACTGATTGGTAAGTATATAGATTAAGTCTGGATAGCTCATTGATTGTTTTATCGGGTCATTCGAAAAAAATTAAATTATATACGTATCAAAATTCTTCGAATCTTCCCAGCCTGTTTCCTTTGAAGAGATTTGAGATATCAGTAGTGGGTCGATCATATCTGCTGGAGGACACCCTCAAATATTAGTTCGGATTATACTCTTGAGTTTTCTAGTGGTATTGGGGTGACTGGCTCTTCAAAGTTAGAGATATTCTGCCAACCAGAAACTCTCTCGATTTCGATGGTTATCACTTCATAACATGTTCAAGTTGCACTAGTGTAGCTGTCAGTTGCACCAAAATAAGTATTGACAATAATCATAGATCTATCAATTGCATGTTAAAATATCATGGGCAGTCTTTCTCTTACTTAGTGGACATGTCAAGTGCAGGTCCCCTTTAATTCTCTCCTCTATAGCTCATCCTTCGGACTCCATATACATATACATAACTGGAAAAACATGCAATAGTTCATATTGCAGAAAATGCTATACAATCGCCTTTATAATTAATTAATTCAAACCCTGATGAATATTTCGAAGTAGTAACCTATATTTACTGAACATATTATGATCGATTGAAACAAAACACGTTTTGTTAACAAATAGATTAAAAACATCAAGTCAATTGAAATTAATTCAATTCAACCCTACCACACTTCGATAAATGCGTAATCGTCGGCTCCGGGATTCATTGAAATCTCGTTTTAGGTAATAATTTTTTGGAGTGCTGACCTTTTAAATTGATTTAGATCGGTATCAATTGGAATTATAATTTAAAATGTATATGT
Source organism: Galerucella pusilla (assembly GCA_910591695.1). Lineage (NCBI taxonomy): Eukaryota > Metazoa > Arthropoda > Insecta > Coleoptera > Chrysomelidae > Galerucella > Galerucella pusilla. The sequence continues at coordinate 145,950 of CAJUYI010001317.1, forward strand.
ATTAACGGCTCATCTCTAATTTCATGGCAACTGACGTGGAATTCGACCAATTTCATGGCATGTACGGGGTTTCTCATTATATTTTGACCCACACTTATTCTTATTATTAAAGGGAATACATAAAAAAGAGTTTTCAATGGAAGTTGTATTATTTCACATGTACCGACCAAAAATGTAACAACATACTTAGTTTTGTATACTGGGAGTACCCAATTAAATACATTCTCAATATTTCAAACACCCTGTATTTTCCTATGGTTTTGAGTAGCTATGCATTTCCTGATTACCAATTTATAACATTGTGTAGCATTAGTTTCGGCGTATGGTCCCACTATAATCAGAAAAGAAATGAATTCTCATATAAGTATTCAAAAAACGTTCTATAAGTATCTTCTGTAAGTTCCTTGTGGCATTACTTATTACTTTGTCTCTTATTTTTTGGGAATCAAACCACAATAATGTTTTTTATTTTTTATTTCGACGTTTAGGTAGCGTTCTGTCGCTATCTGACACAAGGGAAGGAAAACAAAAAACATTATTTTGGTTTGATTCCCAAAAATAGGAGAAAAAATAATACCTATAAGCGTTGATTGATGAAACTCATCAATCAACGCTATAAGTATATTTAGAATTGAAACAATATCAATGACTTAAGATACAATACTATATTCAAAATAACACTAAAGGCTCTTCATTTTCATCAATGCACAAGTGATATCTTCGTTCCAAATTTTCTAATGCGTAAGCAATTGTGTTATCATGACCATTTGAATTTTCAATTTTCGCGCGAACTTTTGCCGTTGAAGAGTTGATATTTGTTTTTGAATCAAGAAACACTTTTCCTTTCAAAAACCACCATAAAAAGCTGTCACATGCTGTTAAGTCGGAACTATTTGCGACCATTTAATGGTACCCTTATTGTCGAACCACACATGAAATTGATTACTTGAATGCTCTTTTATAGGCTACGACAATATGTGGCGGTGCTCTATCCTGCTTTCACATCAAAAAATTCAATTTTCCACATAAATATATCTACTTTTCCATCTGCAGTATAATCCATTCTGTTATAAGCACTGACAGCGAATGATAAATTTATAATTGTTTGATTTTGGATTCTCAGTTACAAAGCCACCTATGGTTACCCTTTTGTAGTACCATCCGACATTATAAAACAAAATTAATGCAACACAATATGATATATTTGTCATCAGGAAGTACAGAGCTACTCAAAACTATAAGGAAATACAGAGTGTTCCATTAGAAATATTTTCGAAATATTGAAGATGCATTTTATTATGCACTCCCTGTATACAAAAGTCAGTCTGTTGCTACATTTCTGTTCGGTACAAGCAAAATAATACAACTTTTACTCTAAGTTTTTTTTTTGTATTCCCGTTATTAATGGAAATAAGTGGGGTAAAATTATAATGAGAAAACCTGTACATTTTCACTGAGTTCAATTAGTGTATTGAAGAAAAATAAATGTGAAGAAAACAAAATTTAATTTCGTTCGTAGACAACTTCTCCGCATTGACACTAATTGGTGTTTTTCTAGTATTTCTCCTTTTTCATTTTCCATTATTTGCAAAAAGTTTCCATCTGAAGAATTAACCAAAAGACGAATTTTAATATCCTCTAATTGATATTCGTGCAACATTCTTCCCCGGCTGCCAGATATAATAAATAACATGGAAACAAATTTTGCGGTTTTTAATTTAACGTGTTTTCCATTACGGCGATTCGAAGGAGCAATGAGCCAGCACACAAATTATCGCAGTCCCGCTGTGACAATTTTAACACCCGTAAAGATTTATGGGCGTGAAAGAACGAGTATGGACCTTTTCACACGCTTGAATTTATCAAAAAAGAAAAGCTTGTATACATCATGAAATACCGAAAAGTGTACGAAATTCATATTATTATAACTTAGACGATATCTTGTGATTTGGCGTGGCGTGCACTAAGCAGGGTTTTACAAACTTTAGATTGGGACAGGTTCGCGCTAGAAGGGGGAGTATTTCATCAGTAAACTGCATTTATGCAAGTGCAAAACTCTTTATTTAAAGAGCTTGATTGTGTTTCCCGATAGAATGTCATATACAGCAAGGAATGAAAAAAAAATTGTATTCCAAATCTTCAGTCAAGTCTGAAGACTGAGCCTCTCATACCACAAAATTAGGGTAAGTAGTCGAAACTTGTGTACGGCTTATATGCTCTTTATCAACTCATTGCCAGTACTTTCATTACATTTATCTCCTTTATTCGGTTGTAGGAATACATTAACAGAAAAGCGCAAAGGATATTTGACCAAAGTCTTTCCCAAGGACGGTGTTTTCTTATGGTCAACCTTCTAAGTACTAACCGCGGTCGACGCCGCTTCACTGTAAATATAGCATCAAGAAAATAATACTCGTATAGTGTAGTGAGTGTAGTTGATATTGTAGTCAAAAATGGTGTGCACAACAATGGTATTAAATATGTCAAAATCTCAAAGGGGTATAATTCTTATGAGAAAAAAGCAAGGATTTTTGTACATGTTTTGCTCGTGACTCAAATATTTTTCTCAATAAAGTTTACTGCTAGTTCTTGACAATCTAAGTGAACTAACTTGTGAGACTAACTTCAGAGAAAAAAATATATACAGTATGACCCATTTTGTTTGCAAGCACCCCTGTGAAATCCGCATTTCTCAAATGATTCAAACTTAATTTTTTCGCTAGATTCAGTATCAAAAACAGTATTCTGGCACACATTTTCATAGCTCAATCACTTTTTTCAAGGCTTTTCATGTTAATTTTTTTTTGCCAAAAATGACGGAAGTACTTTTGGCATTTTTTTCTTGAATATTACCATACCACTGGATTCAGAACCATCACAAATGTAAACTACCAAAATTTCATGGAAAAATTTCCATTAACGACAAAGTTATTGCTACATGAATTTGGAAAAAGTGGTATTCCAATTAATTTTCAACGTGGAATGTGGACAAATTTTAAAAATGGCAGCATGGTGAAAAAAGAAATTGAAAATATTGCACAGAGGAAACTTCGAAGCCGATATCTTAATCCGTTCTGGAGTTATAGCTTCTGAAAGTAATGTGAAATTGTGCCTAATAGTTTTATTTTTTTACTATCACATTGGAAAGTAGGCTTTTTCGCTTGCCATTGACAACGAAAAGTTGACGTTTCTTGAGGTGAGTTACTTTACACTCGCCGAGCGTGAAAAAATGCAAAACGCTCGTTGCCCATTACAACAGATACTACAAACATAATTGTATTGACAGTGACAGTGACAGTGGCAGTGACACTGAAAATCTTTTACAATGTAATAAATCGCTGTTTTGTTAAGTTTTCAATGTTTCAAATAATTGATTAGTGTGATTACGAAGTTACCGTATTAATTTTTTGTGCTCAATTGTTGTGCCACGTTCTGAATATTTTGCATATACTGGCCAGATATCCCTGCTAGCTGAGGCCTTTCTGATTGTAGAATAAGAATAAGTACATTGACAGTAGTGGCAATAATTACATGTTTGAAATTTTATAAAGTATTTTGACAGGTACTTGAAATAAGAAGTATAAATTTATCAATTTTATCAGTTATAATAAATATATATTTAGGTGATTGTAAAAAAAATGTTAAGTATATGTCCTGCGAGCTAAAAGTGGAATTATTGTTCTCAAGCAATTTACGCGTTCAGCTTCGCGTCGCGCCCTAACCCTTGCTTTCGGACAATAATTCCTTACTTTTCGCTCTTATAGTATATTATTAAACGAGAAATTTATGATAGCAATAATTAACGATGGGTGACGTCACCCAAGTCACCCAAGTGAATTATGGACATAAATTGCGAGTAGAATACTATACTTTGTCCACGACAGTTAATTTAATTATTAATAAATAAAAGTCAGTAGCGATTTGACATAGTACTAACCTCAAAATGTTGTGGCAGCTACTTCATACTGTAGAGAGTATCAATACAACGTACCGTTATAAATATATTTATTTGAAATACTTAATATTAGAAAGTATCGTTATGAAAAGTATCAATACTAAAAATTACAATATTTTATAGATACGATATATGTCAGAAACAAATTTCCTGAACAAAATACACAGATTTAATAGTTTATTCCATATTGTACCCCAATCTCTAGTCGGGAATTATGAACCATAATACACTACAGTGTATTATGAACCATAATTCACGACAGTTGATATATGGGTACCATATACCTTTAGTTAGGAGGGAAAATATTAACTTATTATTAGGTGGTCGTGGACAAATAACTATTATCAACAAAATGAAATCAGCCACTATGCCATGAAAATACAAATTAACAACACTCAAAAATAACAATCAATACATTTAGAAGTAATGAGTAATAAGTAATGAGAATTTAACTTCAAATTATGAAATCAAACAATTTTATTTTGTTAAATCTAAATTATATTTAACCTTGAAGTTGTGACGCGTTTCGCTAACACATTAGCTTTTTCAAACGAATGGAGGTATAATGAGAAATTTTCAATTTATACAGTGCCTTAATACTGAATTATAAGGATATTTAACAGTAAAACAATCCTACAAAAGCCTCTCTAGGTAAAAAGGTTTAATAGGGGAGAATTGTTAATATCAAGTTGGTCGTTAAGAAGATTATCTGAAT
>CAJUYI010001317.1:150629-193618 GCA_910591695.1 Galerucella pusilla
AAAAAGGTTTAATAAGGGAGAATTGTTAATATCAAGTTGGTCGTTAAAAAGATTATCTGAATACTCAGATAATATTCAGATAATCTTCTTAACGACCAACTTGATATTAACAATTCTCCCTTATTAAACCTTTCTACCTAGAAAGGTTCCTGTAGGATTGTTGTGATTGAGTTTCCAGGTAAACTTGTTTAAAACTTTAGTTAATTCCATATTTAGACAAATTCATTTCATTTCCTTGTAAATAGATCATAATTTTATTGTTAAATATCCGCATAATTTAGTATTGAGGCACTGTATTAATTGAAAATTTCTCATTATACCTCTATTTGTTTGAAAAAGCTACTGTGTTAGCGAAACGCGTCACAACTTCAAGGTTAAATATAATGTAGATTTAACAAAATAAAATTGTTTGATTTCATAATTTACTATGGATCTACATCAAGTAAAAGCCTCATCTATTCAATTTAACTTTAAATTTGCAACATCGTCTTCGTAATGTTCACAGCTTTATTATGTCCATATTTATTCAAGTCATTTTCACAAAATTCAAACAAAAGTCGCAAGTAGGATTTGATTTTGACATTTTATTTAACGTCAGTCAGTAACATTTGTATGAAATAGTAAATACTAAATGTTCTGAATCTAAATAACTACTTGTGATTGATAATGGCCGCATCAACCATTCAAGTCGAAGTTGTAATTAAATTGTACGCTTGTGTGGCTACAATGATAGAAGTGACCGGGAAGTAACAGATATATTTAATCGGAGACATCCAGATCGCCAGATTTGCTGCTTTGCAGTGCACACAATTAAAAAAGTGTTCATTGAGACTGGAGCAGTGACAAAAATTAAAAAAAAAAGCAAACAAAAAATTTTATTTACCCCTTTTCTATAGATTACTTGGCCAACAATCCAAATTACTAAAGACAATTTCACATTACCCACAGAAGCAATGACTCCAGAACGGGATAAGTTATCGGCTTCGATTTTTTACTGTGCAATATGTGTAAGTCCTGGTTCTTGTACAACATGTTGCCATTCTTGAAATTTGTTCACATTCTACATAAAAAATTTATTAAAATACCACTTTTCCCAAATTTATGTTGTAATAACTTTGTCGTTTTTAAATTTTTTTTATCTGGTAGCTTACATTTGTGATGATTCTGATTCCGGTAGTATTATAATCATATTGGAGGAAAAAAATGCCTAATGTACTTTCTTATTTCTTGGCATAGAAAAATTTACATTAGTGGCTTGAAAATAGTAATTGAGCTATGAAAATTTGTGCCAAAATACTGTTTTTGATACCGAGTCCCACAAAAAACATTTAATCAAAATCGTTGAAAAATGAGGATTTCACAGGGGTGCTTCCAAAGATAATAGGTCACACTGTATATATATTTGCAATTAGCAGTAAAATGAGGCATTGAAAATGTCTACCATTCAAGTTGGTTTGACTAGGCTGAGTTTTCGACAATGAGATAGGAAGAACCACAACCTAGATGAATGACTTGAATTTTGGCTCACTTTTTTGGAATAAAATTATTTCGATCTATAATTCGCTGTTCCAATTTGCTGTAAATCGGTCGGTAGCGTGAGGAAGATAGAAAACTAGTAATGTGTTCGAGCTTGAAAGGATTGTAATGTATTTGGAATAATCCAATTAAAGAAAGGCTGTATTGATGAGGTTGAACTCTGATTTTTGTCTTGATTAACGTGAATTCAGGTGAGTGAATCCATATCAATGAATATTCATTTCCTTCCAATGAAACGTGTACTAATATATGAAGCAAACTATGGATCATACTTTCCATTGAAACAAACATTCATTTTATAAATATTACGTGCTCATGATGAAAACAATGCAATGTAATTAAACACTGCTATAATGGTGGTCGTAATTACATTTCTACAATAATTAAAGCAATAAAACAAAATATAGTGTTGTGATATAACACTGATGTACGTGACACATTTTGGCGTAAAGTATAATTGTATAATGAATTTTCATTATTAAAATAGTCGAGATTTTACGAATTGTAGCTTCTCGGAAATATATTCTCGTACATGCCACTAACCATCTAGATAATATAATAAGTGGGGTCGTCGTATTTTATTGTTCTATGAAGTTTTGTGTGATTTTCAATTATGAATCCTCTGAAATATAGCGTCAGAACTCCGATGTATGGTGAGCGACGCTGTATGTGTCTCAAAACGGGGAGATGGAGTGGATTGTATGGGTTCGGTGCAACTTTAGGGTCACAGAAAGGGCCTTAGGACTTCAAGCTGACGGATACAATTTACTGCATCCACTCCTTGATAATCTAACCTGAATAGCTTGAGTAACAAAAAATTGTTACCCAATACGAGAATGGGGAAACATATTCGAGAAAAGTGTAGCAAATAATAACGATTAGGAAAGAACTTCAACTAAGGCAAAACAAAACAAGAGAAAAAAAATTCACTAAAATACGAAGCTACTGAAATTAATTGAGAGTGTACTTTCACTGATTCATAACAACACTGTCCGTTAATATACTAAACTACTAGGTACTTCTTCTTTGACTCCAAAGAATGAAGGATTGGACTGATGTAGGAGAAGTCCTTAATATATATAAATTAGGGATATGCTTTTCTCTCACACTCGTGCATAAAATGTGAACTTTTTTGTTTCGTATATGCATGAACAATTCTTTTGTAGTCTTTTTTTTAAATCTCATTCTTATAAGTCAAGAAAAGGTCTCTAGCCGCATAAAGAGCTGGCAGTAATATTTTTCATGCTGGTGGTAAGGGCAAGACATTATTTTTTCCAGTGGCCAAAAACTAAGGATTTTATTGCATTTTTTTCGGAACAATCCAATTGTTTTTTTTTTCGTCAATCTTTATTTTATTTCAGTTATTCAAGAAGAACGTGTCATAAAAAGATTATACTGGCAATTTCAGGAATGAAATAGCTTCTAAAAAGCCACCTACATATATTCGTAAACATAAAACTACTTTTATTATACCATTATAGCGGATATTGTTATTGTTTATTTATCATTGCTTTGACATATACAATGCGATTCAAATGATTCACGACAAGCAGTTCGAATCTCGGTTATAAAATATTTAAAAACGGTTATTGTTCGGGAATCATAAATTTGTAGTCCATTGTTAAGCTGCAAAAGAGGTTTATGTTGAATTATTCCAAAAAAGTGGGACGACTTGAGCAAAAGATGAAGAATAAACTAACAATTTAGATTATCGGAAAACAATTATCAAACAATATCGATACCCGACTTACAAAGTTTAACAAACACGAAGTACCTACACAAGTTATCACAAACAGCTTCAAAGATGTTATTTCGCAATATCACGACTATAAAATAATTTACACAGATGGATCAAAGATGGAAAATGGCACCTCATGCGCTGTTGTTACGAATTCCGAGATAACTGGACTTAGACTACCAGAAGCATTCAGTATATATTCTGCAGAACTATATGCAATTTACAAGGCATTACATATATGCAAAAATCAGTCAACTGGAAATTTTCTTTTGGTCACAGACTCACTGAGTGCAGCAGTTAGTATGGGGAAACTGTATCACACCAATGAACTCCTTGTTCAAATCAACAAACAGATTGCTGAACTTATTAGCAGTCATAAAACGGTATCTGTCCTTTGGGTCCCATCACATACAGGAATACGCGGTAACGAAAGCGCTGATAAGGTTGCCAAGCAAACATCAGAAAATTCATCCCTTCCATTTGCAGAGAACAGAATCAGATCTGAAGAGCCTCATTAAGGAAAAAGTGCATCAACATTGGCATAATATGTGGTTAAGTTCAAGTAGCAAACTGAGAAAAGTCAAGCAAAGTATAACACCTTGGAGAACATTGCCCACTAAAAGAAGAACACAGACCATTTTGACACGACTACGTCTGGGTCATAAACGTTTCACCCACGAGTATCTTCTTAAAAGGGAAGACCCACCTATGTGCATGACATGTGATGTACAAATAAGTGTTGAACATGTATTACTGCAGTGTCCGGTTTTTGAAATAAACCGTAAAATGTGTAATTTTCCGTGCTCCATAGACTTGTTATTGAATGATCACTGTAACGTGGATAATCTTATGAAATTTCTGAAGGACATTGACATTTATGAGAATATCTAAATAATAAGTTATGTAGATGATTATTTAACAAACCATACTGTACCACTGCTAATAAACCAAGGCGGTTGATGCAGTTTATTTCTAAATAAAAAAAACAAGCAATGGAAATCGATTTGGTCCACTCATGTTTTTCATTATACAAAGTGGAAGTCATTTGACGCATGAACTTATTTGTTACTCTTTGCTAACTCAATATTATTATAATAGTAATATAAAGTACGTGTTCTATGTAATGCAGCTCCTTCTAAATAGCTGGACCGATTTCGATAGAATTTCAGTGTGTTTGTACCTGGTGGGTTTGATTTCACAATTGCTCCCAGAAGGTAGCGTGCTACAATCGCGTTCACCCCCCTAACGGCTGGGAAATAGTAATGAAATTGTGTGTATACCGGGTGTACTGGCAGTAAGTTCTAATCGAGCTTCCGCTGTTTTTTTATTAGATGGATGGACTTATTTCCGTGAAATTTTGTCTTATTTAAGTTAATATACGAAGGAAGGGATGAGTTCAAAGTAAGGTGGCTCAGGTGTATCCTAGCTGTTGTGCTTACCTAAAAGTTCAGGCGGTTTGTGATGCCTTTTGGCCGAAATATTATTTATTAATTATTTAAATTATCATTATGGTATTATTATGATTAAAGACATAAATTCCCTTGAATCTAACGTCGATATAGCATGAATCGTTTACATATATGAAAACAGAAAGGTCTCACGTATGATGTCAAGTTCAGAGTGTGTAAACAGAATTGTTTATGTTTACAAAACGGTGAACTTGACTCGTCGTATAAATATATGTTAAACGAAAGTGTTTTAACATTCATTCTAATTCATTCTAATTCATTCTAATTCATTCTGATTCATTATAAATTATTCTAAATGTAGTCTATTCATCGTAATCCTTTTTAATTAATATTCTAATTAGTACTAGTAATAAGTGAGTTAATGTATAATAGTAAAGTAAGGTAATAAAGAGAACATGTCCCAGTGATTCGAGTAGTTGTTTTATTCCTGTGAGATGACACACCAAGTGACCGGCAACACCACCTAGTCAGAGGCCCTTCCACACTTCTAATGCACCAAGTATCCATAGTAGGATACACACATTACAGGTTTAGGAATATGTAGGAACTTGAGTGTAATGGGGTACATTATGTTGTTTGAAATTGAGGTAATGTTGAATTTACTGAACGCTTTCCAACATATATGTCGCATTCCGAAGAATTAAAAACAATTAACAGGCTGAGCTAGAAAATAGTATCCTGATAATCTGGAAAAGAATAATTTGAAGCAAAAATTCATCTTGTTAGGAATAAATTATTTCTTGAATAATAATGTGACGGCGGCACTGGAAAGATTACACACGGAGGGAATATTTTATAGGTCAAAATAACTTTATTCTATTATAAAAAGGGTTATTCTGCAGCATAGAAAGCTTGCAAATGTTTTGTATAAAAGTGTGGCAGGGATTTGAAATGGAAAATTTACTTTGGAAATAATGTACAGGTATGCAAAAAATGAATAGAAAACCACGTTAAAAATGTAATTTCACCACAACTATGTGAAAAAATAGAATATATGTGATAAAAATCGTCTCCACGATTACTTTTCAATGAAGCTTGATAATGATAAAATATAATTTAGGACTCACCTCAGCAATTCGAGAGGAAAACTCGAGAAAATGCGAGGTTAGCGTCGCAGAAATGAAGGCGGCTGTTGACAGATGTCAATTGTCCATGCAGTCAGGTTTGGGGAATTGGAGGTGGATGGTGAGGCAAGAGCGGGAATTGGAAAAGATCCGCTATGAAGATTTGGAAATGGAAGTAGGTCGATAAACATGTCTCAAATTCCTGATTCAAGAAGAAAATGATTGACGAGAAAATAATGTCAATATGGTGAAGGAGTGGGGGAGAATAGTAAGAGATTACAACAATTGATATCGAGCACCCCACGATGGTAATAGATCATGACAGTAGTTTCCTCGTTAATTTTTTTATTCTTAAGTGGAGGATTTTTTTAACTTTTGAACTCGATTGGCTATAATTTTCAAACCCCAGCTTCTCAACAAATCAGTAGAGAACCTAAACTACCTGTCCATTGATATAATTCTCAGAAAATATTTTTTGTGATTGCTTAATTCACGGAACTTATATATTTACAGTTCCTCAAATATTTTTCATTGTTCTCACCTATATCTGTCATTTGCGTTTTTGTTGTGTAATGCAGCGTGGGAAGAAATTTGATTTCGCATATTTTTTGTCATATTATCTTTCGACCCATTTTGCTGGAGAATCCTTTCAATGTTTCGTCCAGCTACTCCAGTTGTTTCACACATACGTACTTCAATACCTATGCTTTATCAACCGTACTAACTGCGTACATGTCCTACCTCGCCACATTAAATATTTTTCTGCTTTCTGTTCACTATTATTTCTATCAAGTTGACGATCCGGTCAAGTCTATTTTCGTTACCTTTTTTCCAGTTGGTCCTAACTTTGTTGTATCACGAAGCCTCAGTAGCTGCTTCATATTTAAGGGCAGCAGTTAATGCAGAGATGGGCTAAACGAAGCGTCTTCTGCATGCCAGGGTCACATGAACCATTAATAAAGACCTGGATACCAAGACATTCCATCACGTTTTCTGGTGCTGATGTATAAGCAAATCGAGCTGCTAGTTAAGTCGGGCGATATCCACGTCATACTCTTGAAGAGTTTCGTCACATTTTTGCCTTCGGTTTTTCAGATGGATTGGTACAAGTATTCTAGATATTCGTGTCCAACCTCTTTTTCATTTACTCAGAGTCATCCGTTTCTTCAAGGGGTGTCGTCTGAAGCCAATCAAACACATCCCTATCAAGCGCGATGGTCAGGTTCACTGCCTTCTCGCTGTCGGACCAATTATTTATTCTAGCGGCTGCTCCAAACTGTTTAACATAGTTGGTCCATGACGTCTTTCCGTTGAACGTTGGGGCCTTTACTCGAGCAAAACTGCCAATACCTCCTGACTTTGCGTGTTTTTCCAGCTTGCAGATTTGTTTGATTTTTTTTTCTCTGGTGGGCATGTCTTGTGCTCTCATGTCTGCTATTTTCTTCTCTAATACCTGGGTTTTCTTATCCATTTTCTCGATATTTGATTTTAGGGCGGAAATTTTATTTTCGACCACAGCGGTAATGTAATTTTTTATCAATAGGATATCAGCAGAAATCTTCTTGTCAATATAAGCAGAAAGGTAATTCATAGCGGGAATCTTCTCGACCATATTAGCAGAAATTGACGAGATTAAGGTGGGAGTCCCGTCATTGTATAAAAATGACTCAGTGTCGAAGCTCTAACTTTCCAGCGCTCTCTTCAGCCTTCCAACTAATCCACTCTTCTTTCCAATTCGTGATTTTCCAGTTCTGATTTCAGCTCCGTCACTTTCAGATCACTCAGTCTTTCAGCCATCTCTACGTTATTTATCTATATTACCCCACAACTGACACCAATGTAATGTTCTTCTCATTTATTTAAATAGTTTTCACGGTAGGATCAAATTATACAGACACTATGGCTGATTACTATTGTTATAAAAAAACTTACACACTATATTGAACGTAATTTATATACACACTTTCACTTAATGACTACTAATTCATCTTCACCACTTGAATATTACACTAATCATCTTCACTAATTCACTAAATGTTTACTCACGTATACATCGTCTCACTCCATTCCCAAACCTTCCTGAATTTACCACGCTTCTTGTGTGCGTGAACAGTGAAGGATTTACAAATTTTCAAGGTATAGCTGAATAATTTTTGCCGCCCTTGCCTCAACAGTTGTCATATCATACATTATTTTTACAATGCTACAATTCTGTTGTAATTGCACGTAAAATAATTTTTCGTTACATTTTTGGGCTAATCGAAGCTCAATCATGTATGGGCGGGGTAATGGAGTATTCACTAGATTATTCATTATATTCGAATGAAAATCTAAAAATTACATACAAACCGTCCAGTTCGTAGCATCCAACCAGTAGTAAGACTGGCATGTATGGGTTGTTAGTGGGAAGAGGTGCATATTTTTTACAATTTCGCTCTTTTCACTCGTTAAAAGTGTTGGCAAAGGGCGCAGAGGCGAGAGGCCGATTAATGGTTGAGGGGCGACGAACTAGCTGTTTCACTCTAGAGTCTGCTACTCTCGGAATATGCAATGACAAGTGAGAGAGAAAAGTCATCGACAAAATTTGCTGCAGACTTCTATCTGTAAGACATCAGAAAACCTTCATAGAAAAATCTTTTTGATTTCTATGAGGTAAAAAAAAAATTTGTTTCCCAAATTTGCCGCCCCAAAAATCTGCCGCTCGAGCCTACTCAGCCTGCTGGTAAATCAGCCACTGTGCGTGAATACAGTAGTAGGTACCAGAAAACTCTAGAAAACAAACCCTTCGCATTCGCCAAAATTTATACTTTAGAGACAGAACCCACTCCTTTGTGGTAGTGATCTCGTAAAAATATATTTGATTTGTATTTTTCTTATATTTTCTTGTTATTTTCATATTCCATTAATTGCTTAACTTTGCCTATTATAATCCTTCTGGAATTTCTCATGACAATAAAGCTCATGAAATTGTCATGTTTATTTATCGTATTTCTTCTATATTTAATGAATGTTACTATTCAAAAGAAAATTGTAGCTGTATTGATAATGTTAAGTTTCATATCAAGTTCACAGACGTGGGAGAAATGAATATATCTTGAAAATTGAGCAGTTCTAACAAGAGGCCTTTCTTTCACAAGCATACTGACACAAAACAAAACGACCCCTGCTATTTGATTCCGTAGTTATAAAAATAAAACATTCTCAATCTCATCTGTCATTGCCACAGCAATCTGGGATTCGTTAGGAGCAGGTAGTTCAAATTTTATGTGTGTTCACGCTCGACTTCATTTACATTTTCTTTTATCTATTTCGTTACATCTAAGCAGTTATGTGAATTATCTGGAAAAATTGGGGAGAATTAAGTGCTAGGGGAAAAGGACGTTGACGACAATTACGGGATACTTTATTTAGATATATTATATTCCAAAATTGTGGCAGGTATTAATGATAAATATAATGGGGGATAGTGAATAGCATTTGATATAAATAAATCGAAATACTTGGAGTTGAAGCAATTGGATACGAAGTGGAATTTGAGGATTAGGAAGAAAATAATATTTGCAAATAATTTTTCCTACTACATAAAGCGAAATGAAAGGCTTGGAATTGGGGGTTGATTTTTCCATGAACAAAAATGAGAATCATCAATTACTTCCACTCCACGTTTTTTTCAATGCAAAACCATTTTTCCATCAATTATCTCATTGAGTCTTTTCTCCTCTCCTGAGTTGGTGCAATGACATGGGAAAAGTATGGAATCGAACGAGATTAAGCTTGGTTCAAATTTCGAGAAGCTAGTTTATTGTATGTATAGTTTGGCAAGTTTATCTGTAGCTACGGGGCATCGGTAAGAGGCCAGGAAACATGGCGCATATCTGTCATAAACGCGAAAATGGCGTACGGTACCTATTTTAGCAAGTAAAATTGAGAATACAAAGGTCACTTGGAATACCAACGCCACTGGATAAATCAATATCAGTCAATTGACGGAGTGAGAGGGAAGAACACTCGCACGCGCTTGCCAATAAGAAGTCGGCTTTCGATAAAAACCACCAATTATGTACTTCGGAGGGTGTGGTAATTATGGTTTTCTAACAACGCTGCCAGAGCTTGAAGAAGCCTATAACAAATTTGGAAAAGTGCTAATCTTTTAATATTAATAAATTGAAAAAATAATGTTGATAGAAAAAATCCAAGAAGACAAGCACATTAAAGAATTGACGTTCAATCATACTGTTAATATTTTCAATAATAAAAAGTCCCTTTTCCTATTATTATCACTACAGACTAAACACTTTAGCTTTTTCATAGTTGAACTTGGCAATATCGAATTTTTGCGACTGCATTCCTTCCACGGTATGTATATTGAGATGAAATTCACTGAGACCTGAATAATCTACTTTTTCCCCTTTATACTACACAGTTTTTGATGGAAGTCTCACTTCACGATATCTGCATTTTTCCTTGTTCCACTAGTTTGAACCTCCTGAGGTGCCCATTCAGGCGGCAGTGTTATGTTGAGACAACGGTGCAACGGTGAGAAAACTTCATATCGCCATTCGATATCACCAAAGGAAGTTTGCCAGGAATATATACAAGAGTCTGACAGAAATATGTTTGAGATTTTTCACCAGCTTTCAAGCAGGCCAGTTCCCCCACTTCACCTCAGTATCTCACATGGCCATTAAACGGAATTCTCTTTATCTTTAGTGCTGGCAATGATTTAAGCCTAAATGGTCTGGAGAAGTTTAAGGTGTACTAACCTTTGTCCGATTTTCAAATTTTTTCAACTAGAACACCATATTTATCACTTAGAGACCTTTCGTTTGATAGAAATACTTCACTTACACCGTACACCCAGATTTTTTATAATTTTTGCTCCTTCACTTTGATTTCCTGTCACGAGAAAAAGGTTGTAAAATCTAAATTCGAGATTCACGTTAAAAAAAAGCTCCGCACAAATTCCAAATCATTTCTTGATTAAAAAATTGTATACTCGTGATGTATAAAATTCTCACTACTTTTAGCTCGCATCTCGAACTTTTAGACGGTGAAAATATCGACTCTACAATGTTTCATTTCTTATTTAAAATTCAAAAATGAATTCTCAGCTGAGCGAATTCGACTCGATTACTATTCCGGATTCCCGTACATTTCGTGCTTTTATAGAATCAAGTAATTTTCAATCAGCACAGTCATATTAAAATCGCAGTCTTGGCAAATTTCATTACCCCATATATGAGTTTCCGATCGCACCTTCAGATCGAACAGATAAAATCAACTCGCAGATACTATAGGTCGTAGATATTTTGAATGCTATAAGGCTATTGTAATAGGCTTATACTTTTTTGAATCTCCAGCGTAGTCACTTCAAATGTAATACTGATCCCGTCAACTGTCATCTGATTATGGGCGATTATGAAATTTTTAGCAAGATATTTTATACAAGATAGCAGACAACTTTTGTTATTGGGAATGAAGTTCGGTTATTTTTCCAGATATGTATCCTGAACAATTCCATCCTATGATGGTTTTTGATAGTTTGACGGAGTTGAAAAGTAACCGTTAATAGTTAATAACGTTACAAGGCTGATATGTAGCAAATAACGGATGGGGTTGAACATTGTTATAAGAACCGAATCCGTGTCGTTCAAGACTTTCCTAAATCATTTTTCCACAGAAAAACTGCCAACATCGTGTTGTCGTGGAACAACTCAACATCAGTTTTTGTGCTCTTTGGAAATATTGAAAGAATTATGTGCGAGAGAGTTGATTTACTGCCAAAAATAACTCAAGAGCGATATAAAAAAGAATATGGATATGGACAACCATGTGGTTTGGCATACCAAGTCTAGTGATGTGGACGGGGCTTGGAAAGGAACTTTACTATAATATGGGGCATAAACAATAGATCTGCAGATGTCGTAGTGGAAAGGATCTTATAAGCACATAAGCCATAAACCATAACAAAATATGACTTCTGAAAGACCTACTATATCCCAAAAACTAGTTAGAGAACTTAAATGTGTTTATGAACACTTTGGTCCAGGAGATATAGCTCCGGAACATATTCAAAATTCAGGGTGCGGGAATCTTTCTTCTCGCCCAACATAGGGATAAATATGGAGAATATGATTAGTGGAGTAGCAGTCCGTAGCACACTTTTGTGAATTTAAGCGAAAAAGCAGAATCGCAAGGACCAGGATACCAGGTAACCTCTTCCTATAGTCGAACTGCATTTAAGGCTGCTGCGTGAGGATTCGTAAAAGCCACTGACCCATCGAACTGTCCTAGTAGATTGGAGATCGGTATCTTAATGTTAGTTACAGTGGGAAAAAATGAAAAATATATAAGTTTGCTGTAACTTCGAATAGGTGAATATATTCACCTCATCTTCTTAAGAAAATCAACGTTTTTATTCAGAATTCCTGATATTTTATGAATAATCTTTAATGTAGGTGAATTAACCTAAAATATAAATAATGATCCCAATATTACTTTGACAAAGTTATCAGACGAAAAAAGTATTCTTTGAAGTTCTTCCTGGAGATGCTCAATTGAACTGAGACTAGGCTAGCAAGCCGACCAAATCATTCGTTTAACATCAACATCGTTGAGATATTCGCTTATACCTATGCGACATTCGCGGTAACATTCAAAATATATCAGGAAACTCCCTTTCACACCTTCACAGATCACTTTCAAACCCTTGGGATCAGTATTATAATGAAATGGATGTAGAAACAGAAAACATATCTCGTGACAGTTGACATTTTTTTTTATTTTTTTTTTTTTTTTTTTTTTGGCTTTAGGGCTGTACCCATGCAGCCAGAAACTATTTAAGTAATGAAGAATGGCGCAGTAAGTCAGTAAGTCTGAGTGTACTAAAGGTCTGCAAATAGTGTATTAATTGTGGGAAAACAAACTAACAAACAAAAAAAAACAGTTGACATTTAACTCTGCTGCTGCTGCAATCCACAAATGGGAGAGTAGATTTTAATTCTTCCATAAATAAATACTTGGTGAAAATTCCAATGATTGATTCAATTAACAATGCAAAAAAGAATTAGATTAATGACATGAAATAATAGCCAAAAGTCGTTAAATCTAATTTACTAATATTATATTATGATAGTACCTACGAGAACAAGTGATACTTCATGTGATCACTACGTTTATCAGACAATCCATGTGAGGCATATCCTTTTTTTTCCTTCAAACGTTAATGATCTAATTCGTAATAGAAGGAAACTAATTCTCCGATGAAGATAACAATATCGAAATTTCACTGTATATTCTATTTTTGGTATCGTTATCATGGATACTTACTTGTTTGTCATAAGCGTATAAGCACATTATTTGAAATATTTGTTTTGACAAACTTTTCACACTCGCCACTCAGCACCTGAGGCTTAACTTATTCTCTCAATATCGTGACATCCTATTACCGCTCTACAATAAGTTGGCAAATGACGTAAATTACTGAACCAACAACTGAAAGTCTCATTGAACATACACTTATGAAATTTGCCAATGTGTCAACACATGAAAGTAAATATAGAATTGAAAAAAGTTCCGTTCCTATAGTATTTCCACTTCCTGTCACTGAGCTTCATCAGGATGAGGTTACTGTTTTATTTGAAAGTGGGCTGACATAAATAATATTTTCTTTGGCATAAAATGTGGAGTGCTAACATTTTTTCTGGGCGACAGGTGTGGAACGAACAATTACCGGTCTGAAATGACGCCGGTGTTTTATTATTAAATACTTCTCTCACACGCTCCTATTTCTAAAAATTTCGTGGGGGTGAGAAGCTTTCGATAACTTATTGAAGACGATTTTCCGTTCAGGCAAATGAACATTCAAAGTTTTGGTATACAGCATCTCAATTGAAATTTTCAAAGGAGGAATATTTGAATGAATTAGGTATTTTGTAACAAGGTTTGGATTTAATTGAATTGGAAATCCTGTCTCTGGAGATATAAAATTTGTCACATTTTCTTACTTTGTTGATTTAAAATTATTGTTGGTCCTAGAGCTTGGATATAATCAAGATGGATGTTCCACAAATTGTTTCAGTGTTCCATCAGTGATTTGTAAATCTATTGTAAATTATATACATCCCATGTGTCTTCGTTGAAGACAGGATGAACCGTTCAAGTAATATTAAAATATATATTTCCGTGAATATAATTTTTTTTTATTTCTGTGTTGGACAGGTAGCTTCACCACGTAATAGGTCATAACGATAGTCAGTGATGTGAATGCTCAGATTGAAATACATTTTTCGAACGTTTTGAATAAACTGCCGCCGGATTTATGAATAAACTATAACTCCTTTTTGCAAAGAGGTATAAATGAATATCCTGCCAAAACGTATTCATATTTGCATAGCACGTGCAAGCATCAGAGGCCCTTTGGGTCAATCAATATATTTGCTTTCTTTCCTACAATCAAATATATTTTGAAGATCTGTGAATCAAAATGAATGTTTGTGAAGTTTTGGAAAACGGTAATTTAACGGTATTATTTTCCTTTTTATGGAAGATTATCACTTTAGAAATGAGATCACAAAACCTAGTATCACTTCAAATGATCCTGAGCTCCCTTCTGTTTAATTGAAGGAAAGTGGTCAGTATCCTCAATAGCTCATTCGCAGCTCAGTTAACTCCTGGCACTCAGTTTCGCAGACAACCTCAGCTCATTTTGTATATCTGCGAATATCTTCTAAAATACAACCGCTTTCCCTCAGTAATCCGCTTATAGTGATCCAGATTAATTGAGAAACTCTATTGAAAATGATCATTGCCGATGACAACTCCGCTCCATTACAACACAACAAACGAATACTTTAACACATATATGAACAAAATGACTTCCAAGAATTCCACTCAATGTGTTGTAATGGCTCTCAATTCTCAATTGACATTAAAGCTATACGAAAACATATTTTATAAATTCACTTCGTATGCGTACCTCTAGTTAGCAGGAAAAACATTTTTTTATCACAAAATCTCATACATTTTTCCATGATTTCCAAACTTTAATTTCCGACCGAAATTGAAATCAAAATTCTCTACGTTCCACTACCTGACCACCGCATATAAATTTTTCCTGGTCCCTCATTTATATAACTGATATGAGTTTCATTAACTCCATCATTTTGAACCTTTTTTTGTTCTTTCTGTTGACTTTCACCGGGTCATTTCAGTTGAATAAAAATGATAAAATGTACGATTTACTACACTTTCACCTTGTTATTTTCGCCGACAAAGCTCAAATTACTGGGGTTCTGTTTAAACGTGAATATTTTGGAAATTTGAGTGGTAATCCTTTCTATTATTACAAGGATAATATCGTTATGAGCTAAGCCTATGATAAATTTATAACTATTACCAAATTAATCAAACAAATTCAAGATCCCAATTATTCCTATTTCAGCCCAATGACCAATAAAGGTTTTTCCTTTCCTTGGAGATTTAATACATTACTATGCAGTTTTTCCAAACATATCACAAAATAAGTTACAATGATTATATTAACACTAATTGCAGAGTAAGCAAAAAAGCGCCATCCTTGATTGAATCTATCCTGGAGAGTGTACTTCACTGGATTCCATTGATATGTATGGTTTTATTCCATGATCCTAGGAACTGACTTGACTTGACTCGAGCTTGAGATGCGATAAAATCATAAAGCTTTTCGGATTCTCCGTGCAGAGTCGCAGTATACCTGATGAAAAAGTAAAAGTTCCAAGTATTTATAATAAGAATGACCCAACAGTCTTTTAGAGTTTCTGGGTGAATATTTATTATTCGCCAACAAAATAAATACGATACTGACACGGCTAAAATACTGCATGTCATCATCTTATCTCAGAACATAACAGTTCCCTAGGTCGTGGAAAAAACCAACCAGACTATGATACTGTCATAATGTCACTGTGAATGGGAAAATTGAAAACACTGTTTTGCAGTCTCAAACTTCAAATTATCATTGATTGTCTAGTTGAATTTTTCCGTTAATGCTTGATAGGGACCATCAAAAATTCATAAATATTCAATTATTCCCGATGAAGTTTGCTAATACACTACTGAAACGTTGAAATGAAAACATAAAATGGATTGTAGTTCGATTTCCTAGAATAATTAACAAAAAGGAGAATAATTTTTATATTCCCCGCTACTATAATAAGCAGAAAGTGTATGCTGACTATTTCAAGCACTTGTTAAATGAACCAATCAGGAGCTCTATTCAAATACGGATTATCGATAACACCAAACTTGATTGTGGATTCTAATTGGCCTGTTAAGTTCGGTGTATTCAGATTTGTGTATGTGACAGTTGAGCGTCAAATATAAATAATGCATGCAAATAGTGCACGAATTTGAAAATGAGAAGATTTGAGTTGAAATCAATCGAATTAATTGATAAAAAATGTGAGAAATAATAGCCATCAAAATATAACAATTATTGAAAGTACGGGGTGTTGAAATAATCAAGCTCAAAGCTTTGTGAATAACTCTACCATTTATAATTATAACTGAGAAGTATTTGAGTATGTTCAATCAAATATAAATTTCGTCACTGTTTCTTGTTTATTACACTATATTTCTCCAATCAACTTATTATATCAACTTTTTCGCTAACTTCCTCTTATTATGTCGAATTTAAGATTTCTCACCTTTCTAATGAAACTCCACACGTGACTGAATTAATCTTATAGTCTTTCACCCCACAACTTGACTGGTTTGCTTGAAGCAGCTGTTTTGTTATAAAATAAGTTGACAGACTTATCGCGAAAAATCAATCACTTGTGGTAGTAGGTACTATATGGTTCATTCAATAGCCTTTTTGGTGTGCGTCATCGATTGTTAATGTCCTTCTAACACATATTATTAACGTAAGAAGAACTGGAAAAAAGGCAGGTCTGTGATTAATCCTCATCAAAATATCACAATAATAAACTGTTCAAATATATTACAAACGTTAACCGTAATCTTTGACTTACAAAAACTTGATTGGTTGATGTTTAGACTACGCGCAAGCACAACCTATTCATCGGGCTTTCAAAATACTTTGAAGAAGCTTCTTTTGTAGCGGCAATGTATCTTACGTCTTTTTCTACTGTCTCACTGACAGTTCTCGTCAGTTCTGTACTTTGTTGTTTACGGTCAATTATTATTATGAAAAGTGAATATTAATCTTATTGTTATATGTATTTAATTAATACAAAAATATGCCTAGATACACGGAAAAACATCGGCATTTTGGAAGTTCTCAAGTATTTTCAGTTAGAAAAAAAAGCTGGTGATTATTAATTTCATAGCCTTTTCGAATTTGTCTGAATATGATCCTGATGATTTTAATGATCAAAGGACCCCGCTCTTTTCTTATGACAAAGGGGCGTTCCGTCAAATGTTATAAATTTTGGATATGATGTTGTACTCGACTTCTTGACCAAAAGTGTCCATGGGACCAATTCAATCCTATGACTAGTTTCCGATATACAGGGTATTAAAGTTGAAAAATCCTTGTTTTTCGTGACCACGTAATTTTATCAGTATTAGTTCAAAATACCAACATATACAGGGTAGGACTCAATTATACAGGGACGAATTTTTGGAATTCTAAGAAATTCTTATATTAAATGAAAACAAGGTCAGGAATGAAAAGTTACTCCATATTCATTGTTCTGGCATCAAATATACTAGTTCTAGAGGTATTCCATATAGGGTGATTCTTAATGCAACCGTAAATTAGTTTTTTTCTATATGAAATAAATAAGTTACAGCATGTATTTTAAAAGAAGTTTTTGATGTTTAAAACGTATTGGTTACCTAGATATTAGTACATTTCTTGAAATACAGGGTGATTTGCACATACGTCTTGTTATTAAATCGACAAAAATTAAAGAAAATACACTTTTTCTGAATCACCCTGTATTTTATAATTAGATCCGTCAAAATGTTTAATTTATGTTGTTTTGTAATAAGCTACAGTAAATTGATAATGATAAAAGTTTCATTTTCAAAAAAAAATGAGAAAAATGAAAAGAAGAATAGCCTGGAGCATAGAGAAATATTCTCTATTACCTACAGTTTTGGCATTTTGACTTTAGTTTTATGGTCTAGTTTCGATATGTCTGTTTGGTGTATTTGTTATTTCGTTCCCAATGTTGAATTTTTATTTTATTTGTTCCTGTCTGACTGGATGAACGAGCCATAAACTTTTCCAATGAGGAAATTGAATCTCTTCTATCATTAGTGTAGTTCTGTTTCGTTCCACAAAGTGAAATGGTCCAGCCGATTCCTAAATATCCTTTGTCGCCGAGGGCCTTCAATAATATTCATAGCATCTTCTTCATCGTCGGTTGAAAGTTCCTCAAAAATATCTTGGATATCGTTTGTTAACATTGCAAAATTCAAAGAAAACAAAGTAAAAGCAATCACAATATTCACAATATAATCCATTGAGGTTATAAATGCCAAACTGTTGACAGAACCGACAGAACAGAGCAATTATCAAATCTTGAAAACCTGGTTTTTCCATAAAGTTAACTTTAATCGATACCTCTTCCACCCTCAGGACCCTGTTTCTGAAAAACTGGTCATAGTAAGATTATGAAATATTTTCAGCTAATTCACTATTTTAAGCTCATTACAGAACAAAATGAATTAAACATTTTAAAAAATACAGGGTGATTCAGAAAAAGTGTATTTTCTAACCTAACCTAACCTAATTTTTGTCGGTTTAATAACAAGATGTATGTGCAAATCACCCTGTATTTTAAGAAAAGTACTAATATCTAGGTAACCAATACGTTTTAAACATCAAAAATTAATTTTAAAATACATGGTGTAACTTATTTATTTCATATAGAAAAAAACTAATTTCGGGTTGCATTAAGAATCACCCTGTATGGAATACCTCTAGAACTGGTATATTCGATGCCAGAACATTGAATATGGAGTAACTTTTTATTTTGACCTTGTTTTCATTCAATATACGAATTTCTTAGAATTCCAAAAATTCGTCCCTGTATAGTTGGGTCCCACCCTGTATATGTTGACATTTTGGACTATTTATGTGTAAGTTTACGATAAACTAGAACATATCAATGGTACTATCAATTAAAAATGCATATTTATTTGTTTATAAAATTACGTATGGTCACGAAAAACAAAGATTTTTCAACTTCAATACCCTGTATATCGGAAACTGGTCATAGGATTGAATTTGTCCCATGAATACTTTTGGTCAAAAAGTCGAGTACAACATCATATCCAAAATTTATAACATTTGACGGAACGCCACTTTGATATAAGAAAAGCGCGGGGTCCTTTGAGGTTAGCTCAAAATAGCAAACAAAATTAACGACATAACCAAAACCCGGATAAACGTCAAAAACAATGACGCACACCCAGAAGGCTATTGAATGTACCATACTGAAAATTGCTGACCACGCGACGTAGTGCGCCGGCGTAAAAAATGTATATTTCACGTTCATATTTCAAATGCGGAGAGCAAAAACGGTGATCAAAACGTGAACAAAGTGTTCTCGCCTCATCTATGCAATGCAATTGGTTGGAAACGAATTGATAATATTCAGGTCGGCCACAACGTTATTTATAGAATCGAATTCACCAGTGTGCTATTCACATAGCTTATAATAAACATATTCCATTGTATTCTGTTTTGTTGGTGTTTTGATTATTGTATATCCGATACCTCTATTACGTTCAAAGAGAATGGAAATTAATTATGTGTAATGTGTGAAACCTGATAGCTCTATCTATACTATAGGTGTTTCTTTCTCTTTGTCAGGCACATTGTTTTTCATCCGTATGTAAATATTGGCCTAATGGAAATTTTGTTTATTATCATCCTGATATTCTCACTTGGACTTTTGCTAGTTAGTAACTTGAAAGAAAGATCCCTCACCTGACTACAAGTCCTTTGAGATTCCCCCACCACTTCTTTCGCTGAGTTGACTATTATTCCAAGGTTTGGAATTTACAATTTTCCCATTGTGTTACACTTTGTGTTCCCTGCGGTTGTTTCTTTTGAAGATCTTGTACTTCTGCTTTCAATTATTTCCAGACTCCTTTTTATTGCTTTTCATCGAGTTTCATAACTGCCCTTGTCATACATTTTCATCACTTGGGTATGCAATAATCTGTACGAGTTTATTAATAATCGTTTCCGTGTACTGCAGGTCTTGAATCACACTTTCCAGGTATATATCGAGTGGGGTTGTAAAGTTTAATTGGACGAGTGCATCGGAATGCAGTAATTCCCTAATTAGCAGATGTTTGTCTTCATTATATTCATAGATGAAGTGTCGGTGTTTTACGGTTCCCCGATTTCCACTGCGTGTTGAATCCAATAGTGTTGGTTTGGGCAGAAATTGAACAGTTCGTTGCGAGAAACAATATTACATAGGAAGAATAAGATGTGAAGGAGTTACTACGATGTGCAGTTGGAAACATTACCAAAAAAAAACTTGGCAAAAGTGCATCATTCACGTTAAAAATATTTTTCACACAATTTCCTTTGTTTCCGCAATTTCTAATGTTTCAGGTGTAAAAATCAAATCCTAACCGCTATTCCTTAAGTTTTTGAACGTACCATCATTTTATGGAATGAGAAACATTCAATTATTCATAACAGCCGTGAAAACTCCCGTTCGAATAAATCTATATAAAGAAATATATTATGGGGTAGATACAAAAAATTATATTATCTTCAATTTGCTGTAGATATGTATTAATTTGTATCAAAATTTCAATTCGAATGGCTCGCGCTAGCTGGGTTCTTAAATGGGATAACCCTATTAATGCTTCACAGCTTTGTGAAAACTTTAAACCTATGTTTGACACTTGTCGAAGCAAATAATGGAAGAGTGAAAAACATTCGGATACGTAAAATACACTCTCCCGCACTACGGCGATAAAATACTACAACTATAAAATATACATTCAAAAACAATGATACAAAATGGAGTATGTATCTGAGGGAAAAAGCAAAATTTTCCATGTTATCACGTTTTCTCGACGTAAAACCATCTTTATTAGGATTTGTGACCACACTATATGTTGAAATTTCACAAAACAGACTGGACACTATTCTATTTTTCAATCAATTGATTTTATCAACGCTTTATATTGGTAGCTTGACATGACTCCATTCTTGCAATGTGTTTAATAATTCAGGGCTCACAGATGTTAGGTTTCCCGTCTTTATCCGATTCTGATGATTATGATGAATACAATACACCAAATTAATTTGGAGGCACAAGACTGGTTTTCCACTATATTAATGATTAGATAATTCATTGTTAAAATTTATTTCCACAGACAGAAAGTTGAACATTCTCATGAAAAGTAATGGGAAAGTAGCTTCGTAATATGAGAGAGGAATTTTCAAGAGATAAGTTTTATTATCATCCATTCCAGACGGTTTCATATAATACTACGAAGACAAAACTTCGAGGCGCCTTACAAGGACCTCGATTCATCACAAGGATTGAAACAAATATTTTAATTTTCTCACCATTCTGACTTTTCCTCTGGGAAATGTCTTGCCATAAATTAGCCATGGTGGGGTAATTCACCTGGATACCAAAGGTAGTTACTTTAAACTTTCTTGATTGCCAATTTTGTTAATATTAAATGAACATTTTTCAATATTCTTGATGACACAGTTGGAACATTATATTCCAGTCACCAATTACCCAGAACTAAATGGAATTCTTCAAGTTACTCAACCCCTTTTCAAGTGGAAACTACAGTAGGGGAGAGTGGTCGAATATCGACCACTTAAGCAAAATTGTTCATAACTGTATATGTAATATATGTATAAAGACGCTTTGTATATGAAATTACCTCAAAAACTATAAGTAACGTTATGGCAAAAAAAGATAATGGAATAAATAATGTTTGTTCTTTTCTAATGTACAAAACTCATACCGGTACTTTTCTGGATAATATCGACCAGTCGGATAAAATCAACCATAAAGTCGGGTAATGTCAACCATATCGGGTAATATCAACCAAATTTTTTAAATTTAGTTTATTCAAAAAGTAAGGTTACAACAAACTTTTTAACATTTACTACAAACATAATCTTTAGCATTTTCAATGATTGTGCAATCTGCATGCGTCCACACGGCACATGAACGGCATCTCCACCATACTTCATTTGATTTTCCAAACTCTTGACATACAGAACATATGTCGGCATTTGTAGAATTATCTTTCTTTTCGGGAACTATACGTCGTGAAGCTTTTTTCAGCTTCTCCTGTTTAATATCTTTTTGTTTTTCTAACTTCTTCAGTTTTTGTTGCTTTTTCTCTTCTTTTTTTTCCAATTGCTCTTTTAATGGCGTTGAGGTCAGTATCTGGGAATGCTTGGTTTTTCGCGATTTGGTTCTAGTTGTTACTGTTGGCAAGGGTAGAAGTTCTGCAAAGCTTCTATTTTCCACGGGTAGCTGAAGTGTCGGATCATCATCGTCGGTCAATTCATCGTCTACAATTTCTTCAAGCTCTAATTCTGAAGATTCACTACCAACGGAAGGTGTACGGTGACGTTTTGTCTTAGATGGTCCAGGGATAGGCGACGGAGCTTTTAATGGAGATGGTTGTTGAACTGTGGAGGTAGGTGATATAGGAAGTGCTCTTTTCATGGAAGGTGGATCGTGTTGTTTTATCTTAGATGGTCCAGGTACAGGATGCAGTGTTTTTTCTAATCGTGTTATTGCATTTGTTTCAGCAATTATCGGTTCTTGATTCTGCTCAGCATTTGGCGCTGGATCGACTAGTAAGGTACTGAACTCTTCATCACTGAATACAGATCGGTTAAATGGATAAATGCCAGTAGTTTCGAAAGCCTTGACCCCTTTTTCTACAGCTGCCACTTTATTAAAAGCAGTTTTAAATAACTCCGCAATATCCGTTTGCAGAATCTTCTCGTGTTTTCTTGCTTTGATATATCTATCGCATTCTTGATTGTATGCACTCTTTAATGAACTTTTGTTGTAGTTGTTTTTAGAATTAGATTTAGTAATGGGTTCTCATTAAACCCTTAATCTTTTTCTTATTAGTAGTAGATTTGAGTTATGGGTTCTCATTGGACTCTAAATCAGATCTTTCTAATTAAAGATCACTCACATTGGTTTTTGAGATATTACTTGTTATATATTTGACTATTTTTTCTTTAGATTTGAATAGTTTTTAATAACTTCTGTAATTTGTTTTTACATGCTTCATTGTTTGAATGGTTATTGTATTTGGAGGTCCCTTTGACTATTAATTGATTATCTAGTTTGAATTTGATTTGGAAAGGGGTTCTCATTAGACCCTTAATCTTATTCGTTTTTGGAATTAGATTTGAATATTGAGTTCTCATTAGACTTTAATCAAATTTACTTTCCCTTATTAGATGTGTTTTGTTATTGGTGACTACTAGACTAAAATGTTTATTTAATTATGTTGTTTGGAATCATTCTCAGATAATTATTTCATTATTATTTGCATTAATATTTTAATTGTTTAAATTAATTTGTTTATTGTTGGATCTCTCTTGACATATATGTGAATTTTCTATTTCGATTTAGATTTAGTAATGGGTTCTCATTAGACCCTTAATCTTTTTCAGTATTTTATAACTTGATAGATTCTCATTAGACCTTAATATCAAATTATTTATTTATATTTTCATTTATGAAGTTTACATATCTGTTTTGGGACATTTCAAGAAGATTTCTACAATGTCAATTTTATACTCCTGTTAGAATGATTGAGTTCTATGTTCACTGTCATTTGTCATATGCTAATTTTTAAAATTGAAGGAGTGTCACTTCAACATCCGTTAGACGAACACGTGTTGTCTAAAATAATATAACAAAATTTTATAATGTTTAACATCTAGATTCAACAAACCCTAAACAGGGGATCATTTTAATTTTTAATTTTTAATTTCAATGTTATTTTAATTTATGACGTCAATGTGTTGTCAAAGTTTCTTGTACAAATTACCTGACGAGTAAGTAATTTTTTATCTACTTCTCTTATATTTTCCAACTTTTTCACTTACTTGCAGGTAAGCACTGAAGATGGCTTAATAGTCGAAAGCGCTCTGCGATTTAATAAATTAATATTTACACAGAATACAAATATGTTTTCTTGACTTTCTAGTCATGTGTACTCAGCTATAAAATAATCACAATAATTATTATGTTGAATTAAAATTATACCCCCCACTTGTAAGTCTAGAAAAAGCTCAATAGAGTACACGCATATTTCATATTTTGCTTGGATATTAATTTATAATAGTAAATATGATATCAAAAATTACTAATAATAGGAAATATACCAGTTTCCATTGAAAATTACTTCCAAATTTCATAATAAAATTCAAATTTCAATGCACTTTCCGACCACAACCCGAGGATTTCCGAACGCTACCGATGATACGTGTGATGTCATATCTCTTGTGTTCACTTATATCAATATGGCCGGTATTGCATTAGGTTATGTGTAGTTGTGTGATTATATTGTAAATTAATCAACTATTAATTGCTTCATCGACGTAGAAATATCATTTATGTGGTTGTTTGAGACCATTACGTGTTTGTGTGTGCTTTTTTTATATCTAAAAGTCAACGTTAACTGGAAAGTGGACATATATATTCGATATTTCCGAGGATATTTTAAAACTTTTGGAAGATTATATTATTTTATCTACTAGTTCAGTGTTCAGTGACGATTCTTTCATATTTTGTGAGTAAAGATATGGCTAGCGAAGGTTTTGTGGAAGCACAAACTGATAACTTGCCCAAAGTAGACTCATTTATGCTGCTTGAATTTATGAAGTCAAATAGCTGCTTTAATGCAGAGGAAATAAGAGGAGTTAAGGCATTATCGTAAGAACGATTTAAACTTTGTTTTATTTACATAAAATATACCAACCATATTTCGATGTGTGGTCGTAGGAAAATGATGTTTTTATGGTTGATTCCTAGACATATAGGTACATAACCTCAAACTATTTAAGAATAAAAATTACCAGCATAGAAGTAGGTACTTACATTAAAATGGTCCTCACAAACAAAAGTAATGCCCTTCTCTTGAGTGTATTTTTGCTTGCGCCACCAGGTAAAGTAACAAATATTTTGTCTGGAGTTTTAATAGACGTTGATTTACACACTGGAACAATGCAATACTTGGAAAACAGTTTTTTTTTTCGGCTTTATCCATTTTTAAAGCTTTCAGAAACAAATTAGGTCACAAGAACTCAGAGATACGAATGTAAGCAAATGACGTCATACCATGGGGCAGCCATCTTTATGACGTAAAGCGTGTTTTGGCAGACTTTCAAATTTTATTATTTTTAGAGTCGTTTTCAAAAGTAAAGCTCATTTTTTTTTAAATAGGCATGCAAGGCGTTAGGAGACCTGATATAGGTCAATTCCCACCAATAGCAAAATTTAAACTTGTACCCTATTGCCCACAAAATACTTCACTTCTGCTGATACTATAATTTTGCTTTATAAAAGTACATTTCTAGAGAAAAGGTTAACAATGATTTAAAGAAAAACTAGAGAAACGTGAATATATTTAGCTAATTATTTTACCACCGAACGATCACAGTTTTCGATATTTTGGAAAAAGAACGGAAAAAGGATTTTTTTACCAAAAAAATGTTCCATTTCTTTTGCTAACCTCACTCACCTCACACGTGATTGGCGAACTGTCGAAAAAGCTAGCAACCAATAGAACTGCATAAATTCGAGTTATATAATTGGCTGTAAATGTACATGGTTTAAACTGGAGCCCTCTACCGTGCGCGAAAATTGAAATACATGGAGTTCTATCTCCTTATAAAATCCCCATGATCAAAATTCTGAGTTGATTAGGAGGGTACTCAGGTCAATAGCTGCCGTAGTTGTAGCCGGAACGTCTGGGTCTAACCTTATTGGGTTAGGTTTGTGGGTGTATAAGGCCCTCCACTGCGACTCGCAAGAGTCTATTGTGGCTAAAAAACCCTATCAGATCATGATCTTAAAGCACAAGTTGTTTTGTTAATCATAATTCCGACCATGATAAGCCACATTTTCCTGATAAATGAATCTCTCATGAAAGTTGTATCGTCACTTATCCAGAAAAAGTCAACAGGCACATAATCAATGCATAACAAGTCACATTAGCATAACGATAACGCGAGAATGGTAACACTAGGACGGCTCTGCTCTCATTAAAAAATCGCTTAACGAGACTGAAGAAACATTCATCTGAAAAAAATGTTTTAATTCGTGGGAAAATTTTCAATCCTGCTTGAGACGAATGGTTGATTGAAACAAACAGAGATGAACCATTTTTCCACACCACTGATTTGAGACTCCGATAATCTCAAGTAAATGTCTGGAAATAAGAATTAGCTTCGGCATACATTATACAAAATATCCTAAAATGCTGCTAAGACATACATGTGAAATTAATTCTCATTCAAGATATTAAAGTCGTGCGGAAATGGCGATAAAAAGATAAAAGAACGCTTGAACGGAGTCGCCACGACGCATTGTTGGGAAATCTCGACCATTTTTCTTGTCCTTATAGTCTCCACAAAAAGGTTTTAGTGTTGGATATTAGATTTTCTCCTCATTTTTTTCTTGGAAAATATATTCCATTCAATCTTTATTAAACAGTTTTCACAGCACTTCATTACGCCTTCATTTCAGATAATTATGGCGGTAGAATATCTATCGTTGCAATTGGCCAATTTATTTCATAAAATTATCCCAAATAACCTGTATATCATTTTTCCCACGCCCTCATCAATCAAGCAAAGTAAATCTCAGAGTTTCGAAAAAAGTTTGCTATCCTTTCACATTCTGCTACTTTTTTCTAACGTGGCTATTGTTTTGATGTTGCGACTGTTCAAAAGATTTTCTGACATTTCGAGGACATCGCAAACACTCGATACTTCCGGCCAATCGAGATATTTCTCCCTTACAGTCTCCTATTCTAGTACCTACCTAGTACCTACCGTTGAAAGGTTTTCATTCATTCATACGTTTAGATTGTGGTCAACAGCCCAGGCATCTGAACTGAATGTTTGTAGTTTCCATTTCCCATGATACCTTATGCCATTCCAGAAGCTTCGTATCTTCTAATAGGCCACCAGTTCACTGGAGAGGTTATGGTTGTATTATCCACTCTTCAAAGTGCTTCCATCTTAGTCCTTGTAAGTTATCGAGGAAGCAGAGTACCTATGTGAGTAGGTGTTTCATCATGAAGTTCATGGAGTCTTAAACAGAAGTTTATTTGGCTAACTGGTCTGCCATTCCATTTCCTGCAATCCACTGATGTGCCGGCATCCATGTGGACACTTTGTTGTCTCACACCAGCATGTTAAGTAATTTTTCACAGCTTTTCACTAGTCTAGACCTAGTTTTTGAATTACTGATAGCTTCATGCAGAGGCAGAGCCCTCCATGTTAACAAACATGTCCTAATCCATTCTTACTACAGCAATCTAAAAGGTACGAATTGAGCCCTGGAATATCCCAAGCAGCAATTGAAGTAATTGTTACGTAATAAATGCTTCACAAGCTACTAACAACGTTATTGTTACCGTTGGCGCGACGTACTTAAACCGTATATGTAACGTGATGATTCCCTAAGTGGGGAATAAAAAAAGAAAAAAACGTAACCTCAACCTTATTGTTACTCACGCCGTTACCACATTCTTACTCAACTGATACGTAACGACATAGTTATAAAAACGTTACACAAAGTTAAACTAACTTGACACAACATTAAGTGCTTCATTTTTCTGGTCTTCTTTCTCATTCTTACTAATATTAAGATATAATTATGCCTTTCTTTTTTTCTAACATCCAACATTTATGTTATCTTGTGAAATGAAAATATATTAAAATAGACATATTATTTGCTAATTAAAAATCTTCATAAACGAGATCAAGCTTATTGTTAAATGTGACGAAAATAAGGACAAAAAACTCATGCGCCGCTGAAAAACTGCAGATAAGTGAAAAAAACTTCGATTTAAAAAACACTGGAGAACAATTTTTCTGAATGAAAATAAAACAATATGTTCATTTCAGACTAAAACGTTTATATTCAAAAAAAGTTTCTACAATTTGCCCAAACAATATTTTGATTAATAAATTTGTCATGGGAAGTTATTGATCTGGAAAATTTTATTCAATGAATATGGCCACCTTCACCATTTTGAACTATGCAGTCAAATATACTTTGAAACTCGACGTTCAGGTTTTCCTAACTTCAAAGTAAGTAACAACGACTGAAATCAATGCCCTCAAAGTAACCGTTCCTATGGTTCCTTTAATGGTAAACAGTGACTGTTAATACACTGAAGCGGTCTTTTTAATTGTATAAGTGGTTCTATATAATATAATACAAATTTAAACTCCTTTTTTTACTTACTGTAAAACCTAAACCATCATAGGTGACATACCATCATAGGTGACATTGACTTTTATTATTACAATGTTTTCAAACTATGGTGGAAATGAAATATTAAGGTTAGCTTTTTTGGTTGTCGTTACGTTTTTATTACCATTATATAGTAACTTTGCACTAAAACACTGTAACAGCTACCATAAATGTTGCTTGTCTCTCAATAGCGGCCAGCTGAGGGGAGTTTGGCAATTTTGATATGGGGTTATCCAAAACTCTGAAATCATCTCAGTAATATGAACCTCCAAAAATTTGGAATTTTGAGATAAGTACAAGGTGTCAAAATTCAACAATTTATAAAATATATATTTCACAGTGAATTAAAAAATGTGCAATTAATGGAAGCGATCGGAAATTTCTAGCAATAGGCATATTCACACAGAGAGCACAAAAAAATGAAGCTGTAAAATTTATGTTATCTTCAAAAAAATCTAATATTGTCATTTGCTTTATATTCGTTACTTCGTTTTCAAGGTTCGTTTTCAGGTTCCTTCAATTATGCTTCCCTAATGCTGGAAATTATAGGAGCTTGTTGTTCGTCACTCATTCCTTCAATATCATATTGCTGAACACTGTTTGCCACGAATTCCTCAACACATTCAGGAATTGAATAATCGGAACATTTACTGTTCAGTGCTTTATCTATAGAAGAATATCCAAACCCATTTCAGTTGGTAGTAAAGTGGATGGATACGTGAAATTATTCCCAAATTCTTTATTGACATTATAAGTTGTGTCTTCAGCTTTTTCATGTCAATCCTTCAAAAAACAGTGCACTATCACTTTTTTCCAAGCTGCCACTATCAATATTAAAATATTTGCGACTGCTATTTTTTTTCTATTTCCTCTAGGGGTGAATGTTGGTGACAAATTCATGAAACTTACTACCCATTATTACAAAATGTGAATACAGACATAACTGTAGTAGATTTATAATATCTAAATCTCCCCACATAATGATTCCTACCAGTTGTCATGTATTCTCTTGTTCAAACAATTTATCAGAGCGTCAATTAAAAGGCATCACAAAAGAACTGAAATGTTATAATGTCCATAGCATCGTTAGATTAAACTCCCTTCATGCTGACCTGTTCGCATCAGTTGCGAAAATGATTAATTTTTGCAGTGATTAATTTTTATCAAAAGTTTTAAAGTGTAATGTTCCATTAATTACCTCAGCGAAATAATAAGTGTCGCCTGACGGAATAGAGGAGATTTTTAAGACTGAAGATTCATTACATCGGCAATAGAAAGAATAAAATTGAATGTTGAAGATGATTCCTGAGCAGTAAATGATGAATTTTGAAGAGTCTTGCGTAAAAACACTTAACATGAATGAGGATTTTCAGATTTAATTCCGTAAAGTGGAGTTTGAGGTGAGAAATTTATTCTTTGCCTCAGTTGTGTTTAAATATTATTTCTGTAGCAGAGAAGTTGAATGGTTGGGGAGAGATTTATTTTTAAGGCTCTTCAACTCACAAGTTCAGGTTAACGGTAAGCTTTCAGAGCAGATTGGTTTCTTTCGTTGTCATCAGTTTTTATACACATGATTAAACTCCTGATTCCCAACTTTACAAGGTTTGGCTACGCTCTAATTTTGTTGCTCTTTTCTTGTTGTTGATTTTCCGGTTAAGTTCATTAGTACGAAAAAGAGAAAAGGGAAATACCTGAAAATTCGTTGAGATTCTATACGTGTAATACGAAACACCTTTTCGTAAAAATCAACAAAGTTTTTTTTGTGGTGAACATTGAGCGAGATATTGGGAACAATGAGATAATCATTAGCAAAATCCTCAAGATAGTGGAAAAATAGAAATATGACCGACGAACCAAACTTCATTTACTCAAATCTCATAGACCTAGACTTGGTACTAAGAATAGAAAGATATATATTAATCATTCTGTAAACAATACTAGTCCAAACATTGACACAAAAACTGACATCAATCAATAAACAAACGGACATTTAAACACCACCTTTGAAATTGCTATTCACCAACACAAACTTGTCACTTCCAATTTTGACATAAGTTTGGTAATAGTTATTTACGTAATTAGTGGGATATGGACATTATTATCGCACGCATGTGAAGTTTGCAGGCCGTAGGCCGAGTCGTGTAATCTCATAAGTGCGTTAATAATTCCTATCACACGTGTTACGTATAAAAATTTATCTACAACTGTTTATTAGTATTATTAACAGTACCTATAATATAAAATTTGAAAAAAAATTCAATCCAACGTATTTTTAATAATATTGACTGCAAACATAAGGTACTGTGTATCATATTTTGTGACCATAGCAACAAAGACAAACAAGGCTGTGAAAAAAAAATAAATTAGTTATGTTATCAAATTTTGAATGAACAAAAATATATAAAAATGAGTTCAAGCGAAGAAAATCTTTCGGAAATTGGAAATGCAGCTTCCAGTGTTATTTTAAATATTTAATTCTGGTATTAATATTTACCGCACTAGTGCGGTAATATACGTCATTATGACACTAAAAATAGTGTCAAATCGTACCCGTTACATGACAGTTGTAGATAAAATAATTTTATTTAATTCCGCTATCAAATGTGACACTTTACGTCACTCCTTGACGTTAGGTAACGTCACATTTTTCATAACCTTCATATATCAGTTATAAAAAGTAGTTATGTAAAAATGTTACGTAACTGTTTAAGTTTCAACATAAGTTTCAAAAAATAATTTATTAATTAGGTAGGTACTGTCAAAACTGACAACTAATTCATTATTTGGACTGACAATTACCCCATAATTTTAATTCAATAGTATTTTAAGATTTATAAACATTGAAAAAACATTATTAAGGACACAGTTATTTAAAGTAAGTCAATTTTCTGGGTGAATAGTTCATAGTAACAATACTTTTAACACCATTTGAATCCACTTCAATATTACCATTGTAATTGAAGATTTCATTAAATATTATAAAAGCACGGAATTAGATAAAATGTTGTACGGGAACAGGTTATGAAGAGAGCCACATTGTTCAACTCGCGTAATTTGCAGAACTCGCTAACGCTCGTTTTGGCAAATATTACGCTTGTTGAACAATATCACTCTTTTCATAACTAGTTAGGTAAATAACTAAAAATTTGAACGTTCTCCCGTATCTATTATATTATGGAGTTTTTAGATGAGTTAACGAAGTGAAACGGAAGCTAAGTGTGTTTCTAAAAAAAACTATTGAATATGGAGGTCATTTCAGATTAGACAATTTCTTGTGAAATATTTAATTTAATTTTTGGAACAATTTCTGGATTTCTGGATTTCTTGTGTGAAATATTGGCCAACTGTTTGGAGCCATTTCAGACCATTCCAATTTATTGAACAATATGCAGTTCAAGATTTTGCGCAGTGATTTGATTTGATGGTGATAGTATATCAAGGGCGAGTTGTATCAAACACTTAAACTCGGTTTAATGATAATTGATGCTTAGACTGTGACTAATTGATGTATTTATTATCAACAATATGAAAATGAATAAAATAATCAGTTGAATGTATAATTAATTGAAAAATTTGAACAATTTTGTATTGAAACCTCAAGTAACAAATTTTCGGTCGTAGTTCGTGCCTTTTCGATAATATGTGGAAGAGTATTTTCACCGAGCGAATATTAAGTTTGAAACAGAGGAGAAGGGGACGTCGCAAAATTGGGAAGAATAAGTGGTTAATGAAACGGTCTGATGATGCCTAACTTTTAAAATACAGATTCTAGGGCTGAGTTTCTTAAGTATATGTTATGGTAATCTTTGTGTTTTACATTCTACAAACAAGCATGTATGTTTCGAGATTCTCTCAATTAACATTCCAATCTCTAGTTTATTCCAAGACATATTTTTCAACTACTTCAATACATAACCACAAATTATCAAGATTATTGACATTCGTACGACATTTTCATCGTGAAATACAATGAATCAAATTGTTGAGAAAATAGAATCTGTTTTTTTTCACAATTTGACAGGGCAGACAATTTTAAATACAATTTTAAACTTTAGACTTAACAATTTGGATTGTTCCAAAAATTGAACTGAATATTGCACAAGAAGTTGTCTAATCTGAAATAACCTTATATGAGTTTGGAAGTTACATAATATAAATATATAGAGCTAGCTAGCAACCAATAAAACGCTATGAGCTCAAGATTTATGATTGTTATTGTACTGCCATAAAATATTATGGTACGGGTTTTAAACTGGTGTCCCCTCAAATGACCAAAAATTGGAATATATGGACTTCGCTCTTCTCTTATAGTCTCCATGATGTCAATCATCAACATCCTATCTATTGTGAATAGTTTGTCCAGTTAAGTTTTCTGTCAAGTTTGACAATGGAAATTTCAATATAAGAATAGACTGTACTTCCATTGAAATGGATCAGTGACATCAATTATATTTTACATATTCACTTGTAAATTACTACATTTGATAATCTTTTCATAATGAGTAAAGAGCAGACTTAATTTAAAAATCACAATAGCATTCAGCATATACGAATTTTCTAGTACGTTTTATCCATACTCCACACTATCCACAAATCTAACTGCATATTTTAAAATAACAAAACCATTGCTCACTTTTCAATTATTCATTATCATGGTCGATAATCGAATAAATAAAGTTTGCATACGTCGCCTAGCAATACTCTGATATTCTCGACGGATTTCCGAGCGCTGCAATTACAAAAAAAGTAATTTTCCCATAGTACTTGTTCTTCGCGCAAATAAAGTGCATACAATGGACTTGTTTACTACGGAGTTTCAACGCTATAACTTGAAAAAACGACGAAGTATATAAATTCCTGGAAAAATTACAAACTTCCCAGTCTTTTCAAATGTTCTTCCTCCTCAACCATCCAATTACTTCGTTGCGTTGTATTGGTATTTTTGTTCTCTACAATTTGTTATTCGACTTCGTCACGATTACTCAATAATACCGAATTCCTAAGATCTTCGCCTCCGGATAACTGTGGCACTCATGTTATGCTACAAAATAATCGGAACAGTGTTAAAAAGAGGTTGTATTACTGTTTGGAAGTGAACGGATTACAATTTGCACACTTACTTTGATTGGAACTTTCCCTATCACTTCTTTTTTATTTTTCTCACTCACACTTCCAGCTGGTTTTTGTCATTGATTTCAACACTTAACACAAAAGTGTTAGTATGTTTTCAAAGAAAATCGAAATACCTTTCAACATATGTGCCACTCGACCCCCCCATGTCATTTAAGATTCCTGATGGAATAGTCACCTTTTCCAGGGGAATGACCGTACAACCATAAGTTAACTTTCAAAAGTTGTCCGCCTTAAAGAGA
Source organism: Galerucella pusilla (assembly GCA_910591695.1). Taxonomy (NCBI): domain Eukaryota; kingdom Metazoa; phylum Arthropoda; class Insecta; order Coleoptera; family Chrysomelidae; genus Galerucella; species Galerucella pusilla. The sequence continues at coordinate 184,290 of CAJUYI010001317.1, forward strand.
AGATCAATGTGTCTCAGGGTTTACCGCAAAAACCTCCCCTGCCAACAATATTTGAGGTGGATTGTTTCTAGTGCTCCACCCCGTATAAGGTTCATACCACGTGATGTATTTTTACTACATCCGTTACTAAAACCGCATCTGTAACACAATATTGATACTGTTCATATACCTTTAAATAAAATACAATGGAAAGCTGACTGTATTGCCTAACTGTATTGCCATATTAGGTCACTTGATCTGGATTTCCTGGAAAGCTTGGTTTCTGGTCATCCAAAATAAGCAATAACAATAATGATAAAAACTTGTTTGTTACTTGAACTGTGTCAAAATCATGACATTGCGTAACTGATTTCCAAAGAAATAGTTTTTATAACTTGAAATGTACGCAATTATCTCCGCTGGCGTTTCTTTAGTCGTTGAAAAAAGTTTCGAAATTATCGCGTGTTTTGTTTCGAAAAAAAGAAACATATAATTCCGACGAATTTATAACAAATTTCGTAATAAAAATTGTGTCTCCAACGTAGAATGTGCTTATCCATTTCAGGTAGCCAATGAACTAGTCTATCATTTTGTGAAAATTCCCTTTGGTTGAACCCTGAAAAAAATTTGAAAAATAAACATTTCTCCGTTTTTCAGTTCAGTTCAGTATATCGGAAAATGCCAGTTAAGCGGTTGGTTTGGTAGCCAATTAAGATAAACTATAATTTCGACTATTTCTCAGAGCTGATTTTTGCGGCAGAACGAACCAGAATGTGCTTATATTATTCCGTATACGGTTCAGCATTATCTTGTCTCCCGCACATATGAGCTGCGATAATCTCAGTTGAAAAAATTCGCTGGAAAAATTATAATTGATATCTAAGCTTCCGTTTTGATCTTTATTGTTTGGATAAGTGTATTAGAGAATTTATGTTAGCTTCACACGAGGGTTGTGTGGAAATACCGTCAGAAACAAATTTCCTGAACAAAATACACAGATTTAATAGTTTATTCCATATTGTACCCCCATCTCTAGTCGTGAATTATGAACCATAATACACTACAGTGTATTATGAACCATAATTCACTACAGTGTATTATGAACCATAATTCACGACAGTTGATATATGGGTACCATATACCTTTAGTTAGGAGGTAAAATATTGACTTATTATTAGGTGGTCGTGGACAAATATTTTTCATTGAAACCAGAGAATTATTTAATTTCTATCATCTTTCATAAAAATATGTTTGTATACAAGTATGTACTTACAATCAAAATTGTCGATGATAAAAGGTTTTTGAATTCCATAGCACATGTGAAAACTAAAACGCGAAAGTGTAATTTCACCCACCAACGATGACCTGAAAATGATTATAATAATGTCGCTGCTGCGCGTCGTTATCGCGCACATCCAATTATCGCATTCCTTTACAATTTGCCGATCCATGATTGGTCAAACGACAACTGTTGTAAATAACGAACATTCAAATTTCAAATAAATATCTACTAGACCAAACGTTTTCTTTTCTGTTTTAGCGAAGAAAAATGCTATTTTTGTTAAAAAAATGTACATATATTTTTTAACAGTGATAGTAAAGAGCTTATTTATAACGGAATGATATATTTCTACGGTAATGAAGTAATGTTTACTGAAAGTGAAAATTTCTGGTATAGGAAAGAATGTTTTGTATTTTTAATAAGTATGTTATCGTTTCTGTATAGAGATAATAGAAAAGTAGATTTTACTAACTCAGTTAATCAGTTTTATTACCACAGTGAAAATTCTACTTGCCTTAGCCAAAAAAAGTTTAGGAAAGAACGCTTTGCTGGGAATTTTCTCAGTGCAGGCTATATCTCTTAAAGGAATAGAGGTTTTCGAATAGGACAAAAACTGATCTTTTCCATTCCTAATACACTTTAATATGGCGTAGAAAAAAGTGATCCCTTAAGTACAACCCCTAACTTTAAATTTTTCAATAGCACCCTGTACATTTTTTTATAATTTCGGATATGGCCTTCCATCGTTTATTCAACACATTTTTCTAAAACAAAATCGGTTTTTTCTTAAGTAATCAAGAAAATATCAGTTTATTTTTGTTAAATTAATAAATAAGTATTAAAGCTTAAAAGGAACTATGAAAATAAATGTAATAAGAATTTAATGAAAGAAATAAATGAAAATAACAATTAACTAATTAATATTATTCACATTAAATGTTCGAGTTGTAGTCCATCTGCTGCAACACACATTTCTAATCGTGCTAGAAGATTTCTTGTACATGTGGCTTCAATCATTGCAGGAGTAATTTGGCGAATTGCTTGTCTTATATTTTCTTTTTATTCGTCTACATTTTGCGGTTTCGATTGATAAACAATATCTTTTATGACTCCCTAAAAGAAAGAGTCAAGAGGTGACAAATCAGGAGAACGTACCGTCCACCTAATTTCTGGAGAATTGTTCACGGGAGACCAATAATTTGAATTTTGACGGTTGACTACACCATTATTGTGAAATCTAGCCTCATCGCTCAGGCGAAAATAAATAAGGCATATTGAAATGTTATACAACAATTACAACACGTATGATTATTACTGGTCCAATACTTTTATTCAAAACGTATAAATAATAATAATTGTTGATCTGACAGGTCAAATCATGGCAACCTGGATTGAAGGCGATGTCCGAGACGTAAAATAACGGCAAAAGTTTTTCAAATATCGTTACTTTATTATAAGAGATTTTGTTGTGAATTTTGGCACAAGCATTCGAAAGATGATAATGTATTGCTCTACAAAGCTCAAATTTTGGAAAACAAAATATAGTGTTTTAAAAATTAGATACCAAAAAATTCACAAAACGGAACTCGTGGAGACACGTATAATAGTATAATATGAACATTTTTGTAATTGAAGCTTTATCTTTGATGGATACACTTTTGTGAAAATGTGAAAAAACAAAAAATGCCAAATCGACCGGAAATCTTCTGACACAATTCGATATATGTGTGTTGCAGCAAGTGGACTACACTCCGAACATTTAATGTAAATAATATTAATTAGTTAATTTTTATTACATTTATTTTTATAGTTTTTTGAAGCTTTAAGGCATTTTTTATTAATTTAACAAAAATAAAAAATAAACTGATATTTTCTTGATCATTCACGAACCGATATGATTTTTGAAAAATTTGTTGAAAAGACGATGGAATACCACATCCGAAATTATAAAAAAATGTACAGGGTGCTATTGAGAAATTAAAAGTTAGGGGTTGTAACTAAGGGATGAATATTTAGGGGATGATTTTTTCTACGCTATATAAGTTTATAAAAAATAGAATAGATCAGTTTTTATCCCATTCGAAAATAGCCTGGATAAATTAGTCTGGGACACCCTGTATATTTAATCTTTGTCTTCATATATTTTACCTATGCCCATTTGCACCAGTACTGATTGAAGCGTGACGAATACTTAACGGCCATTTGAAATGTAAATTTCATGGCCCTACCAACCACGGCCAATTATCTTCAGCATAATCAGTGGAAGAAGTGGTTACAGGATGTTTGAGCAGTTTGATGTCCAATTGTTCAGGTTCCAGATTCAAAGTATAGACTTGAAGGACGCAAAATCAAAAAGAAAAAAGCAGCACTGGAATTCATAACAAAGAAATTTCATGCTGTTGACCTTTGAAGCAGAATGAACGATTCAATTTTAACCTGGTTCTGATATGTATGCATAAAATATTTTTTCTAATTTTGACATATAAAGTGAACTTTTTAAAACTGATTGACATTATGAAACGTCTTACTTTTTGTAACTAGTTGCATAAAGTAAAATTTGATGCAATTTGTGACGAAAAATGTATTTCAAAATTAGTGACAAAAAGAATTATCCTATCTATTAAACTGTTATAATACAAGTTAAAAACATAAATTATAAATCAATTAATTATTATAAATATTGATAACACAATTATTGCAATTATTCAAATTAATTCCCGACGACATATTTTTTTCATTGCTCGAGCTTGCTGTTATTTGGGAAGCGCGCACATTGCATGTTTCACCAAATATTTCTAGCGCTATAAGTTTTTCATTATCCATGGAATTTTCAACATATCCCTCCGCAACAGAGGTAGATTTCCAACCTCCATGCCTTTTTAATTTTAAAATATCAGCGCCACTGTCTGATACGAAAGTGACAGAGCTTCTTCTGAAGGAGTGGCCAGTATATAGAACAGGATTTGAAAGACCAAGAAATTGTGCAATAACTTTTGGCACTCTGCTAAATGTGTTAATTCCCACAGGATTTCTGGTACATTTTCCATTCGCATGATTTACAAAAAATCTGTTGTGTTTAAGAACCTGGGGACCTATTTTCAGCTGCTGAATGTTGAGATACGCATACGTAATGTTTATAAATGCGAAGGTTCCTATTTTTGAACATTCGCAATTGGTTCGCATGCGTATGTATCATTCGAAATTGCAGCGAGCGGGATATTTTAAGTGAATCACATATACGAATGCGTATTTGCCATACATAACCTCGGTTTTGTATATGTTTTAAAGTGTATGGTGTATTCATTGACATATATGTCAATGAGTGTATTACAATTTATTCGTGATTTTGAGTTCGAGCTAGTTTTGTAAGACTTTTCGACATTAACCCTGCAGTAGTCGCGCGCGGAGCCACGCTCCGCACTTTTATACTTTCGGCTATAATTTGCAATTTTGTACAGGAAGTGGCGTGCCCCACTCAGTACCTTCCTATTTAGTTTCGAGGCACCCGGGAACCATGTGTAATTATCATTGGAACCTTAGCCATTAAGTATTTTTTGTCATCAGCTTCCACTAAAAATTTGGCAAAATCTTCTTTAATAAAAACTTTTGACTTTTTAGCACTGTACGCGTTCGCTTGCCTTTTAATATATGCTACCAAATTTGTATATTTTTTAATATCAATATTCCTTTTCAGATTTAGTTCAGACCTTAACATTGAGTAAAGTGTCCATAATGTGGAAACTTTTTCTTACCCTCAAAATATGCAAGTAAAACTTTCTCAGTTTTAATTTTCTTCTCATCACACCACGTAACAAATTTTTCGTATGCCAATTCATAAACTGCCTTTTACTTTTTGGGAATTACTGATAATAGAGCATTACCTGCTGCCTCTTCAATATCGCTTGGTAGCTCTTCAGAACTTGAATCACTCATTTTTTAAAAATAAAACTAAAAATATATCAATCTCGCTAAAAACCTTCCGTCTAGACTTTTTTACAAAATGTCAAACTGACAACTAACATGAAGTAACAGCAACAAACTAAATTTACGTTTTCCAAATTTTTATCAATTATAATAAATTTTATTTTTTTATTACTTTCTTCAAAATTAGAAAAAATCTTTTATGCAATACGTTACGAAATGAAATTTTGTGTAACTTTTGTGTAACTTTGTGTAACTCACTTCGTTCGTTCCTTAAAAATTACACGCGTTACACAAAATTTGGCATTTCGTAACTGATGGCATAAATAGCTATTTTATAATAATAGTGTTACCTTCCTCAAACGCCAAACAAATTTTAAGCTTTTTGATTTTTTTTTCATTTCCGTACTTTTTGCATTCGATTACCATCGTATCAAAACTGCTGACCAACTTTGGTTACGCTTTAAATACAAATTGCCAAAGCGCGAAAATCCATAAAATGAAAAACTAAGTTTCTTTTGTCCCATTCTCATGTTTATGTACGGAAATACCCGCGCACTTTAGTAATAATTCATTTCATTTTCATTTTTCCAGGTTTTTTTCACCCTCTTTTGCTGGAATATTATTTATGGAAATTAATCACATTAAATGCATTCAATGCCCAGCGACCAACTTATCATCAAACCTTTGTATTCTCAATGAATCCACAAACACTGGAATATATTATTATTAAAACCAAAAATATTTCGACCGTGACTGTAAGGAAACATTAGTTGGAAAAACGTGAAACTTGATATATAACCAGCTGTAGAATGGGAACAATTTAAATTTTTCTTAAAGTGACGTAAATTAGTTTTTGAATGTGGCAAATCTTGGGCTGGTACCCAGACAATATTTAATATAAATATTCCATGTATGATCCTGGCATATTTACTAGGGCAGATTGGAATACATCCCAAGCAAACACATAATATATGTATTATTTACACGGAATTGTTAATAAAGTAAATGAATCTACAGAGCCGACATATAATTTTAGTTTGTGGTGAAGTGTGGGGATGTCACTGTTATCGCATATATAACGTTTTTTTGCGGAACCACGTTTAACATTAGAGTGTAATTCATTGTCCTTCGTAGTATAGGAAATCACGTGTCTTTCGGGTCCAAGAGTATTGATATATTTTTTTGATTGCCAATACAAATTTCAACTCAATCTATTTTATTTTCCAGAAATTCCAAATATTCAACGTACTGGGATCAGTTATTGACGAATCCTGCCATGTTCTCTCTTTTATATTGGATAACTACCATCAGCATTACACATGGTGAGTATTCATTTTTCAAATTTCACATAAACATTTCATTCGAATATGGAGTTCATCTTCATTATCCCTGGATTCACTGAACATATTTATAGTACCTTTAGAAGGTTAGCAAACAGCAAGTGCTAAAAAGGTTTCAGAATGAATTTAAAAAACAACGACAAATAAAGCACATTCTTAAGATGAACATTAGGTCGGAGACACTTCATTGGAACTAAAGTCCAACAATAACATAGGCATCACAAGCAATATACTTGGAGTAATCATTGAGGATAGCTGAAATAGGGAAAATCTGCTAGAATAGAAAGTATTTGGTTCTCCCAAAACAAACAAGAAGAAATTCGAATAGCTAAAATTAACCATAAAAAGGAATGGATGTTTGTATTTCGGTGACATTCACAGAGACCCTAAATATCTAAGCTGCCCCCTTACTTCTACTCAGTTTCTGTGAAGAGTAAATTCATTAGAAATTTTCATCTTAGAATATGTTCTTCATTAAAGAAATGTTCTTCAGTCTCCGTCGATTTCCAATTATAAACATGTATCAGTTGATTTGTATTTCATGAGAATGGATAAATAGTATTTATATATCAAATGATACGATATTGAGTTTTAGATTTATGAAACTGGAGAACTGTTCAGAACTTGCTGCCTACCTTTGGAATTATCTATTGTGAACATGACTCATACCTCCTTTTTTGCATAGTACATAATTATCTACTATCTTGTGAATACATGAAGTATCCTCAAATAGTCAACTTTAAATTCTCTTCGAAAAATCTATTACATTTGAATAGAGCAGCTATAAGATATTCGGTAGTAATACTATGAGGACTTCAAAATAATCAGATAATACATCGATAACTTGTTGTAAATAAAATTGCTTTTTATACAATAATCTCAATAATATAATAAGTATCAAAAGGCATATATTAAGGAACCACAAAATTGTGATTGTATGATTATAACCTTTATACATTATACATTATTATTATGACATCATGCAATACGTGTGTTACGTATGTTAATTGTTCGGAGAATGTAACTATGTTTTCATCTGACAGCTGAAAGTTAAACTTTTTCTGAGTAAATGGTATCTTGACAATTTTGTCATATGTTTTAATTACCCACTGAAAATGTTTCAACTCCGGTATTGTATTAACATCTCTATTTAGAAATTTACCCAGGGGTTCACATACTCTGTAGTCTTGAAAGGACTGGGTTAACAATCCCATAACAATTCAGATACAAACTTACCCCATCTCCGACCGTAAAATAGTTTCAGTTGTCATTAAATTGGGTGTCTTATACGCAGCAGTGGTGAATCTATCGCAATTTGATTAGTTTGAAATAATTTTCCACTCAATTCGCTTAAGATCAGTTCCAATTCCTTTCAATTTTCATGTATTAAGTTACATTTATAGACCTCAATTGAGAATTCTTTCGGGATGGATAAATAAATAGAGTGTTGTATCACTGCTACCAAATTATGTCTAGTGTGTCTGTTCCTGTGATCCCAATCCCATTCCTTTCATGACGTGATGGATTTGTGGGCAGCTGAGAAAGATTCATGATATCCAGCCTGTGGTTTGTGGAGGTAAGAGAGTATTTCTACTGAGAGAGCGTCTAGTACATACAGTAAGTAAAGGGGCGTTGCCGCTTTAAATCTGACTCCTCAAACTACATGCTGCGTGTTGATGAAGTTCACAATACACTGTGAGAAACCTATCATGAGTTATTGATTGATTTCTGCTACAGCTCGACAATGCCTTTGGTCTTCTATGTTGCAGCTTCAGAGATATATTTTGGATTGGTTCAGTAAAGTTCAGGAATAATTACTGAAAACGGTTCAGGTTTAACAAAGGGGAGGGCTGCTGCTTTCTGATCAGCTCATCTGCTATTCAATATCCTTGTTCACCAGCATGACATGGTGTATCTACACTGTGTTATTTATTAGATGCGACATAGGGATTCCAGTATAAAACTGTCAAACGCAAGCTAACTTTTTTTCCAAATAGCGTTCATAGAAAATATTAACATATATGGAGAGGTTGTTGAGAAATAAGTTCAAATGTACTTCTAATTTCCTTAAATTCGTTCTGGCTTGATAAAAAAAAATAACTTAAAACAAAAAGGAAAAAATTTCAATTCAGCGGCGAAGTGAACCGCCATACTTCAGGTTCAACTATCAAATATTACCGTGCACCACCATCATGTTAGCCATCACCTAATCGATTAAGATAATCCGAAAGTGGTATGAGAAAGGGTTCGACTTTTTTCTACATAGGTACCCATTTTTTTCATCAAACCAGAACGAATTAAGGGACATTAGAAGTGCATTTGAAATTATTTTCCAACGACCTCTCCATATCTGTTATTATTTTTCATGAACGCTATTTGGTGAAAAAGTTAGCTCGCGTTTGGCAGTTTTGTACAGGAATCCCTATGTCGCAGATTATAAATAGCACAGTGTAGGTGAACTTGGTAGCTGTTTGAATATATACAGTGCTATTCAAAAGTCCCCTCCCCCCCTCGTATCTTTTGAACGGCTACACTTACATTAATAAAATTTGGGGGTTGGAAATAAAGTGTTGTAAACTTCTCTACGAATGGTAACAGGTGACGTAACAGTAATAGATGACGTCACAGTGCCACTCTGACCAATAATTTTGAACAGGACCTTATGGCAAGTGATATCTTGTTTGAAAGGCATTGACATTGGCTACATAGCCATATTTATTTTGTTTGGGTTTAGACTAATTTTGACGGATAAATTAAAAGTAGATAGAGCAATACAGTTTCTAGCGCACTACTTCAAAAATCTC
>CAJUYI010001318.1:4262-43250 GCA_910591695.1 Galerucella pusilla
CAAACTTATTTTAAAGTAAAAGAGGTCATCACAAATTAGCTTCTTCACAGGATAAGTAAAAGCATTGTGGAATGTGATGAAAACATGCAGCTGGGATCAAACCCTGATGAAGAAGATTACATCTAACATTCTAACATTTGCGACAGTCAGGCAACATCGTTACGTTATAGGCAATGGAATGGTAGATATCCAAGCAAAGAAAGGATCTGAAACGATATTCACTGGACATGGACTGGCATTTGGTACATTGAAAATTCCAGCACGGTGAATATATCGGCAGTATATACATAAACCAGCCTTTCTGTTTGGTTTGGATGGAAGGGGAGGAAACAACCCTACTAGAGATGTGAACTTCTGGGACCCACAATCCAAAAGAAGGATTCCTACGAGTAGAAACTTGTGAAAAGACTGTTAAGCCTTATGAGGACAATTAGTATTTAACATAAACAGTGCCACCAATATATCAGAAGATCAAGAGGCTGAGGTGATGAGGACTGGCTGTAATGAATCAATAAATCAACGATGAAACTGGTTATTCCAAAGTTTGTATCAGAAGAAATTGAGCACAGTAAAGATATATTTATATTAAAAAATAGTTTATTCTTGTCTCAACATATTTTCCGCACCTGCTCACATACTCTGCTTCTGTGAGAGCTCACAAGGACTGAAAATGATACAACCATCACAACTACTGAAGATCCCTACATATAAAGAAGACACGAAGCTTCTGGAATGAAAATAGGTAGATAACATGGGTAATGGTACAAAGATTCAGTTCAAGTGCCTGGGCTGTTGAGCACAACCCAACATTATGTATGAATGAAATGAACATAATTTTCCATGAAGATCTTCAAATATTTATATTTATTTCCGAAAATATGAAATGTATATCTGAGCTGTTCCAAGAAAATAATGGTCTTACTTGCTTAAACCTCATTTGAATAATCAATTTATATCCAGGATTGAGGCAAATTGATAATATCCAACCACGCAAAATTATTTCACCAAACTCATTTAATCCATGAGTCCCGATTCAATATATTTCAGAAAATCAGAATCAGCTTATATGTGGTAAAAGCTACTTACTAATATTGAATTAATTTTCGGAAAAAGGTCCAACATAAATCAAATCGAGTATTTATCATCCGATAATTTAACTTGTTAACGACCCGCCCCCATACATTTTCCAATATTTTATTACAACAAAATGCATGTTTTTGAGTAGATTAGACATTATTTATTACAGCAACTCTATTTGGTATGAAAATTATAGGGTAGTAAACAACAATTTCAGCAATTTGGTCGGAACTGGAGTACAATTCGTTATTCGAAAAATGTTAATAGTCATTTCGGAGTCCTCAGAGTCACATGTATGTTTATTTAAAGCTTCAATAATATGATACTATTTACATAATAAATACCTTCATAAGCTAAATCTACAGAATAGTAATTTTAATCAGACTTAAATGGATGTAATAAATAAACTACTACTTATACTGTCTATAGACCAGTGCCGAAGCCTTCAGAAATGATAAAAAGTGAAAGAAAAAAATGATAGTAGGATGAAACCCATTAGAAAATGAGGGGAATATGATAAAATTGAAAGGAAAAACAAATTACGGGCGATCCGAGTTCGATAAGTGGAAGGGGGTGAATTTTTAAGGGTAAAAAATAGTTTATCTCGATTTCCGGCGAAACTACTAGTCCTATGAAAAAAACTTGTGGGGCAAAGTTGTGGGTAATAAAAAGATCTACAACTTTTGTTTCCACAATTTTTTCACATAACCCTGAAATGTATGTTAAAAATGCAGATATTTGATTTGAAATATTAATTTTTTCACCTCATTTTGAGTCAATATAACAACAAGCAAGTTTAAACAATACATTAAACTGCCCTGTATTTTCATAACATGAAACTGGCAAGAAAATAAAGTTACGATACGCCGGTGCCAACTGTTCAGCGGAAAGAGCGACAATGGAGTCATATCGTTTAGGAATGTGGCGTCATGATTACTTATAATATATTCAAAGATATATATTTGGAGATCGCTCAATTATCTCCATTGAAGAAATAATTATTATAATCCATGGTTTATTATCTCAATTTCACTGACTTCGGATCTGTTGAAGCGCTTTCAGACGAGACACTTTGTGGCCTGCTACTAGTGTCTGAAAAAAATCGCGTGGCTAAAACTACTCTGATGTAAATATACGTATTCATCTGTGTCTCGTGTGGATCCGAGGAAAGTCACCAAATATGCAATACCATTCTGTTTTTGGGATATAAAAAAACTTCATATAAATTAAATCAGTTTAATGTTTTCACCAATCAGTCATACATTTATATGTGGTAATCAACAGCCTTTAATCAAATATATCAGTTATCAAATTAAAATCTAACACAAAAAACAAAATCACAAATGAGTAACCAAATATGGAATAGGTATCCATAAATGAAATACAAGCATAAATCAACATAACAATAACAAAAATGGACATTAATATCTTTGAGATCAATTAAATAAATATAATATATTGTCATAAATGGAAGAAGTTACATAATCACTTGCAAAAGTCTCAGATCCTGTTACGGGACAAAGGATTATTCGGATCTCTTTTTCGAACATCCAAAAATAAGCTCTGTGCATACCGTCTGTTTTAACCATAACTAGAACAATTAAGGTCTCAGGAATCCTTTTACTCTTTTTACACATCTCCCTGAAGGGTACCTAAAAATAAGAAATCCATCTATTTATATCTATTTTCATTTATTTTAATCAAATATGATGATCACCAGATCAGGATATTAATTTGATAAGTTGAAAAACCTAAAGGCTGTTTTGTTTACATAGTGTACCAAATTGGGCTGATGACAATCTTGTCACATCTGTCAATCCTGGAAATCAATCATCTTAATGTGATTATAAATCATAAGTTAACCCTTCCACTCATAGATCTACTGAGAAAAGATCATTGACCTGTGTTATTAATTGATAGTTTTCTCCGTACAAGTTCTGTCATCAGAGGTTATCCTTGTTTAAGTGCTTTGCTAATAAATAGTTAAATAAAAGAACAAACCTTTTTTTTTGGAAAACCATCATCGATACGTAGACAGGATTTAGTTTTTTTTTGGTCCTTGCGAGATTGTTGAAGGATCACATGGAATAGCAGTTTGGCTGATTTTGAGAAAAAAAATACTTATTAAGTGAGCGTGAATTTTATTAGAGTGATGCTGCTGAAACTCTACCACTCTGTATTAGTGGATATTAAATTTTCGGCTCTTCTCAAGATCCTGTCTTCATATTTGTAGACAAAACCACTTTGAGGCCACCTGACATCTACGGTGAGTTTAGTTACTAGGATACTCAATCCTCTTAACATTTATTAAGCAAAGTACTTACCCAAATTTCCTTTCAGGTCTCTTACTCGTATACTTAGTTTTTATCTTTTCTGTTCTTCGTCTGTGCTGTAACCAAACCACCTTTATCCATCTCTACATTGGTGGACTACTGTAAATGATCAACCATACCCTCACCTTTACCTACATCTGTAGCCCTTAAGATCAAGTTGTAGAATAAGGTTTCCACCCAATTGAGGTAACTTCTACATCGATCCTCTAGTAGGGACCCTTACTACTTGATTCACAACAGTTAACCTGCATACTTCACTTTCTCAAGGAATCCGCTAGTTTGAGTAGACAGTGTTGGAGGATATAATCAGACTTACTGAGGAAGTTCAATTTTTCCTTTTTTTGTTCCTACCCTCTGTGGAAGAGAATTTTGATGGTAGATTAAGTATTAAGAATAGTCTAGTCACTAGAGTTTGTAAACCAACGTATGCATACCAAGGTATTGATTTAGTAATAGTTTGTATCCACCCACCCCTAAGGTTGGAGTGGATAATTTATAATTTTCAACTTTTATGGTAGAGTCAGCCATGCCCATAACCTACTGGAGAAACACGAGGTCAACTTCAGACTTCACTACGGGTACATAGGAACTACCTTCAGGGAGTTTTTAGCGTTGCTACTCTAGACAGTTTAATTTTTGTTGTAATCATCCAGCCACTCCCAAATAATTTATTATATTAAACCAACCTTTTATCATATTGTTGTTTTTTTATTTTTTTGAACCCAGAGTAAAGTCTACCTCGATCAATTGGGTAACAATCCAAGTATCAAACTCTGGACCAGCACAATTATAATGTGCCCAAGGCCCACACATCAAGTTCAAACTCTTTTAAATATTTTTTAAAGTCACAATATTTTATAATGACAAAAGATCACAAAATGGTGAGATAAACATAATACCGATATACTAAATAGTATAACACTTACGTAAACAAACTTAACAGCTGGTAATACTCGTTTATTACATACCTTTGAAATTTTCTGCACGACAACAAAACACAATACGCCTGCCACACGTGAAGCATTTGCGCAACTGACTCGATGGTGTGGATGCGATAGTTAGTAGACCGAATGAAACAGAAGATGGTCGAGTGTTGCGTTTCATACTTATAGTCTTGGAGAAATGAAGGCATTCCATATTAGGATACTATTCCATATTTCGTGACTTTCCTCTAATGTATTTTCAGTCGCGCGATTCTTTCCCGACACTAGTGGCCGGTCACAAAGTGTCTGGTCTGAAAGCGCTCTTACTGTTTACTATGCAATGGAGGATCTATGAACATTTAATAATAAATCCTTATGGCCAGATACCGACTGAACGAAAATTTGTGGAACATTCTTCACTTCTACTACACTGAGCCACGTGCTTCCTCCAATCCTCTGTTCTGACAGGGAGTGCACGAGCTTCCTACTCGTTCGGTCAAGTATGTACGCGCATTTTATGCTATTATTGGATAACTTACGTGCCTTGAGAGCAGAAGAAGCTGTTGCAAGATCACGGCAGCCCTAGTACCGGGGTCATCAGGCACACGAATAGGCGGAAGAAAGGTCCAGAAAAATTTAAAATTTGCAATAAATATTTTACTCAAAAGATGGATGGCACAGAAGCCTCTAGAATGAAGAAAAGAGAAGAACGAAATAATTTATCACATGACATGCATCTAAATTAGAATCTGACGCGAAAAGCAAACATGGTAAACCTGTCAAGGGATAGTAGGTAATCTATGGGTACGTAGCTCTATAAGTACGGTGACCATGCGTCCCGAAAAAATCGGGACAGTCCCGATTTATAGAGCTTTGTCCCGGCGTCCAGAAATATAATATATTTGTCCCGATTTTTGAAGATCTGAGGAAAAAGTATCATACTGCGACTGATTGAACAATGTGCGGTTTTTTGAACTAGCCGAAGAGAAGACATCAGCAAGAGGTAACAGGTTGTGCTGAAGGATGTTAGTTAGATTCAGAGGACCACAATGGATGTGAGAAGGAATGGGCCTATTTACCAACTCAGCTCAGCAGGATTATTACTTCCAGAAAATATTACGTTACTTCCAAGCATTAAAGACCCAAAACTGCACATTTGAGGCTCCAGGAATTGCATGGTAGTGAAAAAGCGATTTGATAGATTATTCAACTATTCCTTCACGCAGTTCCTGACAGGCCACGGATCGTTCAGGGTATATACTTATGGAATGAGGAAAACCAGGGACTATTTGTGTTTCGTTTGTGGAGTGGTACACGACGCGGAACACGCGGTTTTCCGCTGTGTCCAGTATCAAGAAGAGAGAAGTCAGATGAAGAAGGGTCTAAGTACGGAATTGGGTGAGCCTAGCGTGATCTTCGAGAAGGTAATGCTCCATAAGAAGTTGTTTGGAGTATTTTTAGGGGAGTTAACAGATCTAATGAGGAAAAAAGAAGCTAGAGATAGGGCTACAAGGGAATGAATGGAACCAACCAACAAAAAGCTGACGCTCCCTGATGTTATGTTCGCTGAGAACGGTTCCGGGGGCGCTAGTAGGGGAAGAAAGGAGGGTTTTAGTTGGTAGGCAGTCAAAAGCGGCTCCCTAGTGGAGTGGATGGCCCTCCACCTTCCTAGGTGGATTTTTTAAAACTAGTCTCACCACTACATGAGTCTCCGCCACTGGTTTTCCATTCTTTTTCCCAAAAAATCAAGTTCAATAAAATATCAGTTCACTAAACTAGTAATGGAATTTTGAATTCACTGATCGATAGCGAGCGAATTGTTTCATTCAGGAATAAAAACAAAACAGAACAGAGGGTAGTTCTCCATTTTTATTACCACCCTGAATTTTTATAGCTTTCGCTCAAAAATTTGTATTATACATTGTATCATAAATTATTAATCTTCATAATTCTCTTAATACCTCTAGTTTGCTAAAAATTGTGGCGGACGGATATTAAAAAGTTTTACAACCAATTAAAAAATAGCATCGGATTTCACGAGTGGGAAAAAATATATATAGTGGACAATCGTATGAAAAATCGCATATGCCACAGTGCAATTGTCACTTTGATAGCGGTAAAAGTTAGCTTTAACTTTTACAGCGACAAATACGCCAGTGGTTTTTTCACTTATTCATTTTTTCATCAATATCACTGTTCCTAGTATGAATTTCAATAACTGCGTTTTTAATAATATTGTACAGTGCAATAAAAATGTGTTCATTTTTAATGTTTGATGAATAAAGTTTGCATTGATATGTTTCCAAATTTCTCATTCATTAAATTGTCCTGCCGAATTACACTCGAGGTTTGTATTGATATTGGGTAAATTTGTGTTGTTCAAATTCTAAACTTTTTCCTTTAGCCATTTGACTCGAATAACTGTCAACCTTCGGTTTCGTGTTTTTGATAGTTGACAGTTATTCTTGTCAAATTGCTAGGAAACAGTTTCTCATTAAACAACCCAAATTCAACCGATAAAATACAAACCACTTGTGCAATTATAAGTGAAAATACAAGAATTGGCGGGAGTAAAACTTTGACCACAACGTCAATTGTTCGAAACTTCAAAGGATTACTGCGGAAATGGTACTGGCAAACATTCAGTGCGTCCCATTATAGAAATGGTCCTGTCCTAGCTTTATTTCCTATCAAATAAGAATAGAGAAAAGAAAGGAAGATAGTACTTTTTCATTTCACTGTATAGTCTGGGCTTGAAATATCAAACTTCACAATTCACTTTGCCGATTGAAGTGGATTTAATTAATTGATGAATGGTACTGACCACAAATTTGGTATTTCTTGATAGATAATAGCATTGAGGTATATTATATACACGTAGCCTGGTAGCTACTGCAGAAATGGTACTGGAAAACATACAGTGCGTCCCATTATAGAAATGGTCCTGTCCTATCAAATAAAAATAGAGAAGAGAAAGGAAGATAATACTTTTTTCATTTCACTGTATAGTCTGGGCTTGAAATATCAAACTTCACAATTCACTTTGCCGATTGAAGCGGATTTAAATAATTGATAAATGGTACTGACCACAAATTTGGTATTTCTTGATAGATGATAGCATTAAGGTATATTATATACACGTAGCCTGGGAGCAACTATTTTGTTCTCCACACCTAGGGTAAATAAGTGTGAAACTTGGAGATTCCACATTATTCGTGGTGTAAATAGTTTCAAAACTTATCCAATTAATATAATAACACTGCATAAATACGAAGTTCAGTTATATAAGTAATTCAGTTAAGTGTGCACGCGTTTACCATTGTACATTTTCCAGGAGATGAAACTTCCTTTAGTGTTGGTGAGGAAAACAGTGTTTTAGACAGATTAATCTTATATTCAACAACCTCTGGTGGACCACAAGTATGAACGAATATTTTAGAATAAAAAAGCCAAAAGGCACGAAATAAACATGCTGTAGCAAATCCTGATCAATTTTTAATTGGTATATGGAAATTGAACATAAGAACATCGGATAGAAGAAAAAATTTATTATTTTAGTGAATATTACCCTCCCGTATTAAAAATCCCATATGGAATGGGATCTTATCGCGATAAGATCCCGCTAACTATTGAAAAGATCCCGCTAGATATCGAAAATGTCCTTTTAGGTCCGTAACTATAGTAACGAGTGTTAAAATTGCGCATTATTTGTCATTGTGACATATGCCAAATTTTCAAATTCGTTGGAATATCGCGATTTTGACAAGATTTCTTGAGTTCTATTCAAGCAAAAGTGACCGCAATTGAACCACAAAATATAATAGTTTCATTTCTTCTACTCGAGAAATATTTTACCAAATTACACTTGTGCATCAAAATAAACCTGATAAATTTTTACTCAAACATGTTGTCAGTAAAAACTGCATTCGGTTATTTTCCTTCGGAGTCGGGCTCTTCCGGTAAAATATGGAAATAAACTCATGCAGTTATTAGACAACATGCTTTCATAAAAAATTATCGATAATTTTGATGCACTGGTGTTATTAGTCCCGATATTTTTTCACTAACTATAGTAACCAATCAAATTACTTAATTTTAAGTCACGTGTCAAATTTCATCCAATCACCTATGGATTACAGCGATGATACCCTACATGTGGTGTTTTTAGTTTGATGATTTTTTTATTAAAAATTAATTAAACGTCAAACTGACAACTGGTTCAAAAATGTCGCGAACTATAAGCGTTTTCGATTATTCACTTTTGGCTGCTAGTAGCAGCTCGTAGTGACTGAATTCCGTTCGTTTATTACCGGGCGTGACGCCTAGTCTTACCTTCCCCTTGCCCCTCAAGCACATACCGAAAAGTATGAGCTTCAAGACACTGACATTAAATATTTGACGTTTGTCCGGTTTGACGTTTATTTAAAGGTTAAGATTGTGCCGATTACGATTTAATACGATTTAAACCTTACTAAAAATATCTAAATATGCAAAATTTTATCATCAAAAACATTATAATTGAAAACTGTTCTCCTAACAACACAGAAAATTCATTGGCATTGGCACATGTCAGGTGGTTTTGAGGATCCTAAAAAATCGTGTTCGATTTGCACAAAAGTCGTGAAGACTGAGGCGTCACGCACAAGTGCTTGAAGCCCAAATAAACGAAAGCAACAATTTGGTATTGCATCTAACGATTCAATTAATTCACCAATTTTATTGTACTTTCCACTACTGTAGTTTTAAATGAAAATGAATAGTATTGGATTGATTGAAACTAATAAATTTTGTATTGAAAATTATTATTGACGATAATTTTTTTGATATCTACAAAGTGAAAAATTATCTTATCGAATACTCCTCGGGTCTTGATAAATACTCTAATTTTGTCATAGAGAATCCCTGAAGCGTGTTGTTCAAAGATAATAGCCCTCGGCCTGCGGCCTTGGGCTATTATCGAGCAACACGCTTTCGGCATTCTCTATGACAAAATAATTCATAATTTGGGTATTATCAAGACCCTAGGGGTATCACTACTGAAAATCGGCCCTAGATCTTACGCTATGCTAGATTTCTCTGAATTTTTTTGTAACAATGTTTGGTAATCAACCACGTTATCCTATTAGACAACAGTTTCATCATTCACCGCAACCTGTTCAACAGCTATATAAGTTTCAGAATAAAAACCCGAACTGCTCTTCGTGTAAAGGGCAATCATAAAATACCCTCCATTTATACATTATTTTCTGGTCCAGACTTAATTTTGTGGAATAACAGGTTGGTGGGTGTTTAAATGGAACAACATTATTTTATTGGTGAGCTCACTTATTGATAAATGTGAATATGGAGCTAAAAGAGCCCGACGTACTGCAAGAACTGCGAACTATGCTTCTGAACTGTCTATGAACCATTCAATGGCATTATTTCCAAGTCTAGTAGGGAAATAGATAGAACATATGGACCAGACCCACGTCGGAACATACTTCATCTGTATACAACTGTGGTGGTACTTATGCTTAACTACGGTGCTTCAGCCTGGTGGCCAGAAACAAAAGGAAGCTGAATTGCAGAGGCTCTGAGCATAATGGATGCGATAAAAAGCAGCCCGATCGTGGCAAGGTAGGCCATACTCGAACTTCTGCCTCCAACACCACTCACCAAGGCGGAAACAAGAATTGCTGCATATAGGCTGAAGTGCAATGAAAACTGCGTTTAAGACAGCATCATGAAAGCCTTTCCATGAAATACTACATTTAACTGAACAAAAAATATGACCACAGACTATTACACATTCAATTGATGAGCGTACAGTTTCTTGCTTGTCCAACCCTTTATTAGGTTAGGTTAGGTGATACTTTTCCGCACGCTATTGCAGATGGCCGAGCGACGCTTCAGTGGAGTTCGGCCAGCTTTATACTCTCCAAAAACTTGACAAATTTACTTTTCCGCACGATAGTAGAAAAAATTCATTTCAATTATGTGTTTCCTTCTCTATAAAGCCGGTTTCCTTGCTAAAACTGTTTGTACATCAAAAGCTACTCTAAATTCAGCCATTTGTTGGATTTATTAATTTTGTTTAATTGTAAAATTTGAGGTTCCAAATTTTGATCGCAGTTTCTACGTATTTAATTGGAATCCACAATAACGAAATAACGGAATAACGAAAATTCTCTATAAATGAAGTTGTCGTTGGGTGGCAATCATTTGTTCGTGATAATTCCATAATTTAACAGCAATGGCATCCGCACAAAATCAACCCTAAAGATCAATAAGTTAATTTTGCCTACGGCCCGATTTCCCAAATTTTAATCTTTATAAAACTGAATTATATTTAAATGGAAATTTAATTAACTCTTTAGAGGAAATTGTGAAAGTATTCAGGGAACTCCTTAGCTGAATAAACAGCTTTCTTTCCTGTTTTGATAAAGCTCAGCTTTATTTATAACGTTACTATATCCAATGTTTCGTATACAATGTTTCGATAAGCTCAATGATTTGATGGAAAAAAATTTATATTCTGGTGCAAGCATTGAGCAAAAGTTCACGCTATTATAAAAAAGTGTGCCCAGTTCAATTTTCATGAAAGTTCATATGAGAAAGCCCAGAAAAACTCAATCAAGTGGGCAATTACAAGATTGTCGCTGAATATGTTTTGTGGTTATAACAATAAATGAAAATATCGAGGATAAAATATTCTTTGAATGGTAGCTGGCGAGCAAAAGCTGATACGTTCCAATTATGCCATTCCGTCATTATCTCGAAAAAATGTTATGTTTTTGTAATAAATATGAAGCATTCTAAAACATCGGGGTATCTCTCGAATTTCATTATAAAACAAACCGTTCTACACGTAAATTCTTCCAGAATAGTAGATATTAGTTAAATTTCTGCTTTGTGTATGCAAGAATGCTCATATATACTCCAGTTTATTGGATTAATCGTTACTTGTGAGTAACGTATCACAAGGATGTGGTCAGCTCTCAAAATCAAGAGGTGCAGCATATTCCTTTGAGTTGAATCTGCCTCTTACCGCATCATATAAATTAGGCCAGTAGCATTAAATCCTTTTTCAACCTAT
Organism: Galerucella pusilla; assembly: GCA_910591695.1. NCBI lineage: Eukaryota > Metazoa > Arthropoda > Insecta > Coleoptera > Chrysomelidae > Galerucella > Galerucella pusilla. Next base: position 15,674 of record CAJUYI010001318.1, read on the forward strand.
TCATCTTTTATTGATTCTCTAACTAAGAAATTTTCTCATCTCGATATTTTTCTTTTGTGCGTGAAAAAACCACTTAAGTACATTTTTTATCAATTGGATCAATAGGTGAATTTTCTATGGCGTGATTTACTACAATACAGAGAATAAATTTAAGGACTCTCTCACTAATCCAATATGTCAGTAGCTCGTTAGTTTTGATCCTGTTGGTATTGTCGAGGAGCTGTCGTGACGTTGTCGTGTCGAAAAGTCGCTGTTTGTCACTTCTGGTTGATTTGCATATTGCTATCGATTTTCAAGTCCATGTTGATGTCACTATGGCACTCTGAACGCGCAAGGGTACTGCCACCTAGAGTCCTGTCACTGCTTAAATTGATGATTTAATGAGAACTGTAACGCCGTTGGTATTAATTGCAGATGCTTCCACATATTTCAGGTCGACAGGGTGCGTTGAGTATTCATAGTTTATTTGGTTGGTGAGTTTATTTACCAATCGAGGACCAGCTGCTGCTCGTATATTGTTGCCGATTAGCGTTAATAGGATGAAGAGAAGAGAGAAGATCAACAGCATTCCCCGACTATGGATGTTTTGGGATGATTACCAGGAGCCCCATGAATTACTAATGTTTTAGGTTTTATTTTATCAACTTCACCCATTTGGGTAGTAAGACGAGACAAAAAAATATGAGAAGCAAGATAGGTAATAGTTCTAGAACGAGGATGAAGAAAACATTCAACAAAATATACAAAGATCCCTAAGCTGGACTATTTTTGACATCATTCATGTTTGAAATCGTTCCGGCCTATTCAACTTCACCTTTAGCGTATCTGGCACGAGTAATTAAGAAGTCTCCTCATGTATGTATATATATATATATCTAGTAACTCTAAGCTGCAGGATCAAGCTGTACTTACACAAGTAACATTTGACAGATATTTCATGAATGCGGGCGCTGGGATCCAATTTCGTTATACTATTATATCCGACGTCCAAAATACTACATCAAGTAGTTTCGGATATAACTACACATGGAGTAATAATACGACCATTATGAAACTATACTGAATCAAAAAATATTGGGGAAAATAATAGATTTAACACTATCATAACGCCTTGGAAAGTTTTTCATCTCCAAATTTCAAGTTCATGTTCGGTTATAGCCCACCTCATTAATTTTCAAATTTTCTCTCAACGCGCAGCGCCATATGCCATTTTTGTTCAAAATATTTCGAAAAACAACTAAGAAAAAACAACTATTTTCTCGGGCTATATGCCTTGGAAGACATTGGATTACACTTGGTATATATGTTACGGTTAAAGTATTTACTTGGCTAGTATATAAACTAGTTGGATAGTATACAAACTATTAAACCGCCTGGTTATTTTGATGAAAAATCATATTTTCACTAAAACAGCTACAAGTAATGGCTGGTTTGTATACTATCCAGCTAGTTTATGAACTATACAAAATTTATCGCTAAAACTCGTACCACAAGGGAATTACACAAATTAGCTAGCATTTTTGGCTAGTTTGTAAACTATCCACATTAGTTGGATGAAGTGTGAACCTGATATTGGTAGTAATACATAATTACCAACGAACTAATAAATTCTCTTGGGTTAATTTAGTTTAGGATAGTAAAATCCTTGTCAAAAATGCTTTATTTATTGGTACAATGTGAGATTGTTACAGGTACATATTGTTACTTTAGAAAAAGTAGAAGAAATATAACTATAATACCAGGTGACAAAATATTAAAAATAAAATATTTAAGGACATTAAAACCACCAAACAAAGAACAGTATTATTTGTTGGAGCAAGTTGCCCTGTTGTGGCACTTACTATTACACGTATATCCAGACGCAACACTCTCTTGCAGTGACATCGCACATATCCTTGGGTTGAACCCGATACTGAAAATTTTCCTGCAGCGCTTTAGGAAACCACACTCGCGCTTACGCGCTCGTGCTGTTTCCAAACAACAATTTGTTTCTCAAAATCGAAGAAATTTGTATTTCGATAATCATTAACACACTTGTTGTATTATTATCGATAATTTTTTACTGGATATAGTAACCAATTACTTAATTTCAAGTCATGTGACCATGTTTTCAGTGTGGTGTTTACTTTTTATTAAACATTAATTAAACGTGAAACTGACAACTGGATTAAAAATGTCGCGAAGATTAGGTATTGCATCTAACGATTCAATTAATTTACCAATTGTACTTTTCACAACTGTTATAGCTTTAAATAAAAATTAATAATATTTGATTAAAATTGATAAAGTTTGTATTGAAAATTATTAAACATCAGATTGGCAATCAATTTTTTGAAAGCTACAACGTAAAAAATTATCTTATCGAATACTCCTCGGGTCTTGATAAATACTCAAAATTTTGTCGTAGAGAATCCTTCAAGCGTGTTGCTCAAAGATAATAGCCCTCGGCCTGCGGCCTTGGGCTATTATCAAGCAACACGCTTTCAGCATTCTCTATGACAAAATTATCTCGGTATTATCAAGACCCTAGGGGTATTACTACTGAAAATATAATTTTTCATCAAAATAACCAGGCACAAGATACAACCAACTATTCTGGTTCGCGCCTCATCAGTACAAGGTGGACATCCTCCGTCCAGTAACTCTGAGAGCATGGTACTGGACTGAATACGTTGCAAAACATCATTGGTATTGGTTTATACCAGAATATGCTTAAGAAGGTTTGGAAAACTGTCACTTGATCAGGATAGAACAAAAAGTAAATAATAATGACCATTATATCAATTTTGCGACTCAAAAGGGAATGTATTACCGTTTAGTTAATAGTAATTCTGGGAGATTTTCGGGAAGCTTTCCCTTATAAGAACCAATAAGAATTTTGGTATATTTCATACAGGAAAATTAATATTTTTGGAAATTACCTACAACAATCCATTATTGTAACGTTTTATCTTCCAGAATTTCTAATCCATTTCTGGTAAATTCAATTATAATGTATTATTGTAGTTATATTTCATGTTAAAATGTTTGTGTTTTGCTATTCAATGATTGAATTAGTGAAATATATCCAAGTATCTTCATTAAAAGCTACTGTTCACTATTATCCAGAGAGATTGAGTGGTTTAATGTCGTAATATATTTGAAAATTGAAATAGTATATTTTTAAATCCTCCAAGAGTCTGAGTATAGGAAAAACACTCAATTATCCTTGATAACGTTTGCTGGAACTGTACTAAAACATTGGAATGAAAATATAAAATATATGTGTGGTTTTATTTCTCAAAAATGAACGGAAAGAATAATAAATGTCATTACAATTGATTATTCTGAAATTAAGCATTGTTCAAGTTAAATTCACTCACAAAACCGATTATAATGGGGATGCTGATCAAATTATTCAAAATGCACCATCAATTATACTTGGAATCAATCAAAATCTCTAATTTAATTCCATACTTTTTCCCAAAATCTAGAATCCACTTCCTAAAAGGCATGTAGTTGTTGGATTCTCTATCCGTGGTTACTTTCAAATTTTTCAGTTATTTTCATCTTCTATTTCCTACTCTTGGAATACTTAAGTATGCTCTGCATCAAGCAAACTTTATAGAAACGCACAGTTATAACGAGGTAAATAAGCTATCTCATCATGTAAACTATAATACAACCTTTGTAAATGAATTCCTTTGTGATAATATCAATGGCGGAACGTGCTTGTCAGTGATATTTAATGTAGGAAAAATTCAAGCACAAAATTTCCACGAAGCTTCGAGTTATTTAGAAGGGAGATCGTTTATGCGATCCTCGAAAATGGTCCCTAGAACGAAAAGTTATTCATGTAATTAGAACGACGAACTGTTTATCATAGTCGAGGCCGAGACATTAGACCAAGGTGCATATTCAATTTGTTCGTCGATGTTCAAAAAAAACTACTAACTTTTAGAATAAAAATCGACTCTTGAGGGCAAGAATTTTTTGTCCGCTGTGCAATATGTATACCTATCTGCTCTAGCTCATTATAAACACTAACATTAACATTACTGATTTATACAAACGTAAAATCTATATTTTGGCAAGTTTGTCTAAAGCCGTGAAAGGAATGCAGTCGAAAACATTCGATACTGCTACGTTCAACTATGGAGGAGTTAAAGTGCCAAATATATAGTGAAAATGATTAGAAAAGGGACTTTTTATTATAAACAATATCAAAAATATGATTAAACGTTAATTCTTCAATGTACTTGCTTCCTTGGATTTTTTCTATTAACATAATTTCTTCAATTTATCAATATTGGAAGATGAGCACTTTTTCAAATTTGTTACGGGATTCTTCAAGCTCTGGCAGCGTTGTACGGAAAACATAATTACCATACCATCCGGATTACATAATTGGTGATTTTTATCGAAAGCTGACTTTTTATTGGTAAGCGCATGCGTGTGTTCTTCCCTCTCACTTCGTCAAATGACTAATATTGATTTATCCAGTGGCGTTGGTATTGTCAGTTACCTTTGTATTTTCAATTTTACTTGGTAAAATAGGTACCGTACGCCATTCGTACGTTTATGACATATATGCCTCGCCTCTCACCGATTCCCCGTAGCTTCAGATAAACTTGCTAAACTATAGCGTATTCTGTGAATAGAGGAGAGGAACACCCCCCATTTCCTTCACATACCAACCAACCCAGTTCTAGTCTCTAAAAACAATCCATCTTCATAGTTTCGAGGGCACTGAATCCCTTTTTTTCCTGAAACTGGGGAACATGGTCAAAATAGACTTTTGAGCCGAAAATGCATAAAAAAAAACAACTTTACAACGATGCTCTTGTGGTTTCCCATTTATAATCAGAACCTTCCTACCCAAAGGCGAATAATTAATATTGTTTTACGAAAATTCATTACGTATTCTCCAACCAATTTGAGAGATAATGTAACTCGTCCAAGATCCCCAAAGCATTTCAAATTCGAGCAATAAATTGAAGACATTTTTGTTTCCAAATCACTGGTTTTTCACGTTAAAAGGAATTTTCCATTCTTTATTTCTGAATGCGTAGTATCGAAAAAGTTTTTGTAAAAGTTTGAGTCATTAATATGAAGTAGGGAAAAAAGAGCAGTTTTAAGATGATTCTTTTCGCCACACGGCCCGCTTGAAGATACCTTATATAATATCATATGCCAAGCTTCAGGTCCTTTTCTTAATTTCACGAAAGTGATCGTAATGTTGTTGAAAAAAAAATTGTAGATAATAATAATTGAAACATTGCAATTCGCACCTGACGCTATCTATGTGCGCGGAAAGTGGCTACCATGGCAAAACTACTTTTGTTGCAATTGCGTAATAGTATATTATATTACGTAACGAGTGCGGAAAGTGACATTTTTCACACAAGTGGGAAGTATTGTCTCACGAGGCGCAAGCCGAGTGAGACACTCCTACGAGTGTGAAAAATCACTTTCGCACAAGTAATGTACACTATTTTTCCTACGACCATGCGATAATTGTAACAAATATTGTTTAATGTAATGGTTTTTGAAAAATAATGTTGACATTACGCTGAGTGCGTAAATGAAATGAGTTATGCAACGAGTTATGTCAACTAATTCTCCTACAGCCATAAATTTTTAAAAAGCACCTTAGGTTTTTCGCTACTATCAGTATCAACTTCCATTTTAATAAAAAACCGAAACTAACACTTTTTATTTCTAGTTTATCTCACAATTATAATTCGTTTACACTTTTATGTAATAAATATTCCACTTACACTTCACAAAAACTATTTTTTCTACTAACGTGCGGAAAGTGAATCTTTTCCGCACTGAAAAGCGTGCGGAAAGAGTCACTTTTCGGCACTAGTGCGGAAAGTAAATTTATTGACATTTGAGGAATATACTGACATTTGAATATTTGAAATATATATTTGTATGATTGTAGTTTACCAAATGACTGAAAAATTAAGAAATTAATTATAATTTTGCTATAATTTTCAATAAAAAAACAACTTATTTTTTAATCATTTTTTAATGGCCCTGGTATAAGCCTCATCAAATGAATGTCAAATAATAATGATTAATTTGTTAATATGCATTTAATAAGAAATGTATCTTTATGTTAACTTTTGGGTTATTTTTCGCATGCTAGTAGAAAAAATAGTGTACCTAACTCGTGCGTAAAGTGACTTTTCCGCACGCGATTGCTGGCCGAACTCGCTAAAGCGTCGTTCGGCCATCTGCAATGGCGTGCGGAAAAGTATCACTTTCCGCACTTGTTAGGTAAACTAATATTTTCTACTAACGTGCGGAAAGTGAATCTTTTCCGCACTAAAAAGCGTGCGGAAAGAGTCACTTTTCCGCACTAGTGCGGAAAGTAAATTTATTGACATTTGAGGAATATACTGACATTTGAATATTCAAAATATGTATTTTGTATATCCAAGTTTACCAAATGACTGAAAAATTAATAAATTTATTATAATGCTGCTATAATTTTTAATAAAAAAAACACTTTTTTTTCAATAATTTTTTGATGGCCCTGGTATAAGCCTCATCAAATGAATGTCAAATAATAATAATTAATTTGTTGATATGTATATAATGAGAAATGTTGATTAATGATTACTTTTGGGTTCTTTCCGCATGCTAGTAGAAAAAATAGTGTACCTAACACGTGCGTAAAGTGACTTTTCCGCACGCGATTGCTGGCCGAACTCCGCTAAAGCGTCGTTCGGCCATCTGCAATAGCGTGCGGAAAAGTATCACTTTCCGCACTAGTTAGGTAAACTACTATTCATTCTTTCACTCTTTTTTTTTAAATAGGCAAGCGAAAGCGAAAGTAAAACATGCTAGGTCATCGGTTGCTAAGTATGAAACTTTCGTGCTCTGGACAACGGAAAAATAAAATGTCAGTTATTGTGTACACATTTTTTGTTGTACACCATTTGACGAAATTTTCCTAGGCTTGATTGTAACGGTCTTTAGATGATTCCGGCAACAAACTTCTGCACGCAATAATTGCTGCTTCTTCAATGGAATTCATTTTTAACTAGATTCTATCCAAATATTAAACTTAGAAGATGTGGACTTTATGAAAGAATAATTATTTGACAACTGTCAAAATATTCGTTAGTGACACGAATGAAATGAAATTGAATCACAGCGCTACTACCGCCACCTACTTCCAGCTTACAGCTTGCAGCATTTGTACTTAGACGAAGTGCATTTACACAGTCCTAATGTATCAGAAAAAAATTTCTTCTCAATATCACACCCATCGTTTCCCCACCATCATCTAAATCTGCCTCTGTTCCTATAAGTAAGCGAGCTCTTTTTCTGACACGTCACTTATTTATGAGAAGTGGGAATATTGATACCTTGGAGATAACTTCAGGCTACAGTACAGAAATAAGCTTGCAGGTACTGTCGAGAAAAAGGTTTAAGAGGAATATAGTTCAGTACGATTTATGGTCTTAACAGTGGTGGTGTAGGAAATCTTACTGAACACCTTATCCCTCCCAACTCACCTTGCCCCATATCTTGAGGGTTGAAAAGTTGAGAATAGTATTCTGCATTTTCTTTCGAAAACCTGGTAGTCATTCTTCTGATCCCTGAGGGCGTCCTGTATTCTCATGTGAATGGATTAAAATAGTTGTGTTTAAATATGCCCCGTTTGGAAGCCAATATCATCTTAACATATTAATATTATTTTCCTAACAATAACTTAAGATGGATTGAAAACAATATACTCCAATTTCTCTCACAATACAACTCCCTCAATATATATGTAAATATCCACACAATTGGTAGGAAAGTGAAACATCTTTTTTAACACTGAGAGCGAATCTAATTAGTTGTTATTCTTCCCTAATGAATTTGTTTTTCTCATTTCACACCATTTAGCTGTGAAAGTCTTAAGCAAATTCATTAAATTATTTACCTGGCTCTTCTAGAAGGATGCTTATTAAAAAGACCAAAACCAAAAGCAAATATTCTCGCTCGGGAAGTTTCACAGCCGCAAATTTGTTAAACCAGATTAAAGTTCCGTAACTAATGCTGGAAATGCACATTGCACACTGTAAAGTGCTTCATAGGCATTCGGATCAAGTTCAAGTTTTTTTAAGGACTTCGTTTATCAATTGAAACTAATCCATGATGTGCTGCCACATAAATTAACGTTATTAACATTCGTAAGAGAAAATTATTCGAAAATGAAGTACTCATGCTATACTTTGTTCCAAGATATTTCGTTTTGACATATTTTGCCAACATGATTGATTCAAGACCAGAATGCTCAGCAGGTAGTTGTTGATCTGATAACTATAGCAAATAACCGTATCTACTCTATTTCCAATACCCTTTTTCATATTAACACATAATGTGCTTAACATATTTATAGATAAAATAGAAATTTGAGTTTGCGATTTATACAACTAGTTGCAAAATGAACGTGTTTTTGCACTAGATGTGAGGATTGGACCACGAGCGTAGCGAGTGGTCCAGCACATCGTGTGCAAAAAACACGGCGTTTTGCATCGTGTTTATATACAAGATTTTTTGTAATTTAGTTGACGAAAATAAAAAAAGAAAATTTTCATTACGTTTCATTGAAATTTTAAATACTATCAAAGCCATGCTTGTTTGTTTCTATGGAGATAACCATTACAGCAATGATCAAAACCTCAAATGTTAAGACATATTTGTCAAAATAACCACATTTATTTGTTAATTCTGTCCATTCTGTCTTTAAAAATGAGCGAATCTTAAGAGTCCCTACCTTCAAACGTTGAGGAAGTTGCAAAAGCTGTTGTAGCAAATTTGCTGCCAAGTAAGTCAAAAGCATCATATGAAACAGCTTATTCTAACTTCCAAAAGTGGTGCGAATTGAAGAAGATAAATACTGAAAAAACGGTATCAGAAAAGGTTCTTCTTGCTTGATTTTCATACAAAGCCAAAATATTCCAACCGTCGACGATGTGGAGTCACTATTCGATGTTACGAACAACAATCTATGTCAATAAAAATGTGGATATCAGTAAGTTTACAAATTTGATTGCATTTTTGAAAAGGAATGCGGAAGGATATCGGCCAAAAAACTCAAAAACATTCAGTAAGGAAGATTTCAGTAGAGTTTTAATAGAAGCTGATCACATTTATTTAGGTTTGAAAGTAATTTTTATAGTTGGGATAGCAAGAGGTTGCCGAAGAAATGAATTACTAAATATGCGGACCGAGGATGTTAGCTTCTTTTATTAAAATAAGCATTCCAGATACGAAGACAAAGATTGAGAGAATTTTTACAATAACCGAAGGTGATGCATTAATCCGAAAATACATTCAAATGCGTCCAAACCATGTAAAAAATAATCGGTTTTTCCTCGGATGTCCAAACGGAAAATACAATATTCAACCTGTTGGCAGCATCAACATATTTTCTGACACCCCCCAAAAAATAGCAACATTCCTTGACTTGCAAAATCCTAAATTATACACTAGCCATGCATTTCGCAGATCGTCTGCAACGTAACTGTCAGATACTGGTATGATAATACAAACGTTGAAAAGGCATGGTGGATGGAAGTCCAACGCTGTTGCTGAAAATTATATTGACAAATCTATCAATAATAAAAGAAAAACAGCTGTGAAGATACTTGGGCAAAATACATTGACAAATATCGACAATATCGCAGTTCTGAAACAAAGTACATCGACAAGCATAACAATGAATTTAAACGTGGCTGAGTTTTTTAACAATGATGTATCATCTGGGGTTTCTTCCATGTCTACAAGTAATTAACAAAAGACAGCAGTATTCCGTGGCAATACGTTTCAAAACTGTACGTTTAATATTTATAATAAATTACAGTGATTTCTCAATAAAAATATTATGATATGTAGTTGTCTAATTAATTTCATAATAAAACTAGGTATTCTTAGTAAAAATAAATGGATTTGTTGTCCCTGAGTGACAAAATGAACCACGTTTTGCAACTAAAATGAGTATCAAAATGATGATATTTCGTAAGTGAATTGCAAAAAATGTGTTTGAATCATTGAAACAAAAAAAAAACAATATGTGTTGGCCAACTGCGAAAGGATATAGTCCAAAGGACGATTTATTTTGTTTTTCACCAAAAACAAATGATACAAACCCTAGATTGTATTGAAAAAGCGGTTAAATGAAAACGAGTCGCGAATTGTTTGTAGCCAAACAAGTTTGTGGAGAGATATTTCTCAAATGGGATTCAAAAAATATTCTACCATCCGTAAAACGCAAGCGATTCGTATCGTCTACGAATGTTGAGTCAAGATTACTCAAAAGACTTTCAAAAATATGTCGTTCAATCATCTACCTCGACGAGATCAAATAACTGAATAATCAATAAATAGAAGACAAATATTAGTAAAGAGCTGCTTCACGTTTATTAGCTTCATATAATAACACATCTCCAGATTATCCGTGACTTTTTCAACGTGCAAGTTTAAGGCAAGTTACACGACCAATTTTGAGGCAAGTTCCCGTCAACTAGCGCCGTTTTTGTTTCCATTCCACTGGAATTATCGAAGTTATTCCACTAAGAGCTGCAATTAAGCGCTTGAGGATGAGTTTCTTCATCTCATTTTATGCTTCAGACTGGGACTGAAGGTGGTATAAATTGGCGCCCAACGAGGGGCAGTAAACACTTTCTTTAATTATATAAAAGAGTCACGGTGTCTTCATCACTTATGATGGGTCGGGGGGTTGTATTGATACATACTAAATAAGAGGCCTAAGAACAAAAAATTCTTGTGTAATTTTCTATTGAAAATATTTTGGAAATTACAAATATTGAGTTTAGTGTAGTTCCTCTTTTCACCGACTTGATCTAATAATTTGCGTAGTCTGCTTTTTTATCCGCAGATACAAATAAAACCGCACAATTCGGTTTAAGCAAAAAACAAACAACAACAGCACTGTCAATAAAAAGAAATTGATTTTAAATTAAAAATAAATTTGTCACGAATGTAGTAAATTTTTTCTATACAAGCATAACTGAGTATGAAAAAAAACTGGACATAAAAACTACGTCGAAAATGTAAAATAAAGTCCACTGTGGCTAAATGAGCACGAAATAATATTCTCTAGGAACACATATTTGCACAAGGACAGACCTATCCTGTTCGTGTTATTATGTGAGGGTTATAGTACAGAGCATGGAATTTAACGTTTTGAAAATGTTATTCATGTCATTTATGTTGATTTGGGACAAGCAGAAGCAGGATTTCCGAATAGCACTCTTTTTATTCAACTGTGTCAGAAAATGAGGTTTTATGGCTTATATATTTTAAAGAAAAGGTAACCTTTCCAGTAAGGTATTAAATAATTCATTGTTACCTATTCTTGCTTTTATGCAGTAATCCAGATATTACCACAACCCAAGTTTTCCTTGGTCTGTCCCTTTCTCATTTTTCTCCACCGTTCCAGTTATATTTCTTTTATAAAGTCCAAGGCTGTTTGTTTTCCCAGTTATTTTCTCATATTTATGTTTTCCGTTTTATCATTTGTTACACATCTCACTCTTCACAAATATTCCATCTCTGTCGCTTGTATTTTACTTTATCGTTCTTTTGTTATTACCCATGTTTCGTATTCATTTGTAAGTATTGGTCGATATACTGTTTTCAATACTTTTAATATGGAATCTCTTGATATCTCCTTTTTATTTATAAATTGGGCACTCACGGCATAGTATGGTTTGTTGGTTTCAACTTTTTTGTTATTAATCTCGTTTATTATTGTTCCAATGTACTGGAAATGTTTAATCTGCTACATTTTATCTGTATCTATTCTTACATCAACTTCCTTTTTGTCGTTTTGAATGACTATAGCTTCTGTTTTGTTTTTGTTCATTCTCATTCCCATGTCTATCACTACTGTTGTTCAAACACTCATGTTTTTTCATATCTTTTATAATGTAATTTCCTTTTTGTCGTTTTCAATGACCATTGCTTCTGGTTTGTTGCTGTTAATTTCCATTCCCATGTCTACCATTACTAGAGGCACAGAAAGGTGTTGAGGTTAGGGGGATTCTGAGGGATGTGGAAAGGGTTACAGGAGCTAGAGTGGTGGAAGCGGAAGCGGGGATAGATCCGTGGAATGAAGATGAAGTGGTGAGGAAGAAAATAGAGGAATTGATTGGGGAAGGGACAAGGGTGATGAAAGTGGTGAGAGAGAGAAAAAGCATGAAAATGGCGGAGGTGAGGATGGAATGTGAGAAAGCGGAAGCTTTACTAGGAAAACGGGTGATTAAGCTGGACCTAAATAGGGTGAATATTATAGAGGGGAGAGAGAAGAGCAGATGTTTTGGATGTGGAGTGAAGGGCCACCAGGTAGCGAGATGTAAAACAAGGAGAGTGGGGAAGATTAGGGAATGCTGGCTATGTAAGAGCGTAAGGCACATGGCCAGAGACTGTCGGCAAGCCTTCCTTTGTAGGGTATGCGGGGAAAGGAGTCACAAGCCAGGGGAGGCAGATTGCAGTAGGAAACGGATATAGACGGAGATGGAAAAAATGGGAGGTACCCTCTGGACCCCTCAGAGGGGGACGAGTCTGAGCAAGTAGAAGGGAGGAGAAAGCAGACAGCTTTGTCTGTAAATGCTCTTTCACTGATATTTACCTTGCATAATTGCAAATGTCCCGCACATACTTCATCACTTAGTTTTGTACATTTCCTGATGATCTTATTCATGTGAATAATAAATAACAAAGGGTTGAGGTTCAATCATTGTCTTGAGTGTAGTTCATATCTTCATTATAGATAGTCTCATCAATTATGTATTCAATGGCCTTTCTGCCACTACCCACTTTGATATTCGTCATTGGATAGTCATCCCCACAAAATGCTGTCATTCAATGGAAAATAATAATTTCCATTGATGCAGATCGAGGTATGTTCACTCGTGGCCTGCCTTCAGCTAATAGTAACGATGATTATCCGGTAATTATTAATCCATCGAATACCTTATATGTCATCTTCGTAACTGAAAACTGCCATGAGTGGCTTCAATCAACAAAGCACAGAATGATGTACTATCTGTGTTTTGTTATTCCGCCTCTGCTTGATTGGGACAGAACATTTTTGTGCTCACACATTGTAACCTATAATTTGAATATGTAATAACCGATTACGGAACTAATGCATTGTTAGAGTAATGTGAGGAGATATGAGGAAATAATAGAGGACTGTAGAGAAAATTTCCTTCCATTCTTTGGTTGATGTGTTTTCAGGATAGAACAAATAATTCTCATTTTATTTTTTCAATTGTTTGTGACATCTTACTGAATACCACACGATATTTCATCTTCCCTTTGTATAACTTCTCTTTTTCTCTAGCCCTCAACTTAACTCCCCTTTTCTTTTTCTTCATTTGACAACCTCTATATTCAGTCCAACGGAACTGTCAATAAATATCTTCTCCTGTTATAATTGGTACATATAAAAATCCATTCGTTCAAACGAAACGTGCTTCTTGCACATCATAATTTCTGGTGTGAATATTAAAACCCTTTGATATTCATCTTTTTCGCAGTTGGCCGTTATGAACCTAATAATTCTCCATAAACGTCGCTACAGAATTGCACCCGTTAAGTGGCTGTAAAATCCTACAGTTTCTATATGTACAATTTAAATGATGTATTATATGTATTAATCCCATAAATTTCAGGTACCCCAGGTGTCCTTAATATTCTCCGCTGTATTGTCTCGGGATCTGGCCATAAACCTCAACGACATATAAGTAAGATTTGTGTGTAATGTTTTATTGTTACCGATTTGAATTTGGAAATGCTTTGGTGGTCTTAAAGTGGATGTTTGATAACAAATACAAATACGTTATGTTAATACTGCAGTAACAAATATATCGAGCTTTATAATGACATCCCCATACCAATTGTACTCTTTATGCAAATAATTATTTCGCCAGCACTAAAAACTGATGAAGAACGAAATATTTGGATATATCTTAACACAATATTGAAAAATACAATAATACATACAGCACAGCATTATTTTTGATGGACCTATTGAAGCTACAACAGTGCATACCCTCATCCCTTATTTCCCAACAAAAATTAAGCTATGCTCTGAACAATATGACGATAATATCTCACAGAAAGTATAGAAACACATGGAAAGGTGAAGAGCATCGAGAATTTCCGAAAAGTTTCGTGTCGCATGGTCCTTAGTCTTTATAAGTATAAATGTACAATATTTGAATAAACGAGTATAGAGATATTATGGTATTCATTTTCAATTATTTTTCATGAGTCAATTAAAAATATCCCAAGAAGATCAATTTGAAAAAAATCGGGACTTACTTGGGAGGTCCATTACCAAAATTAAGGGGACGTACTTGGGATGTTTTAAGGACGTCCTGAGGATGGCTTAGGGTCTGAAACGGACGTACCCACTTCGGATGTCTGATCATGGACATCCTGGGAGCGTTTTAGGTACGTACTTGTGCTGATTGGATGAGATTGCATTCCGAAACCAAATTGCCAGGAAATTTTTGCTGGAGAGAACTATTTCAGATCAGATAGGCTGCAAGGCAAGAGTTTATTGGAATGACATAGCTTGCTAAGGCAAACCAAGGCATTTATCGAAGATTTCAAACTTGAAATAGAGGCTATGGGCATTTTTTCAGATGCATCAATCAGCGAAAGCGCTGGGGCGAATATTATAAAATGTTGAATTTACACTGTTTTGTATTCCAGCCTAGCCATTTTTCTTTAAAACACCAAAGAAAAAGTCCTGCTAGACGTTGAAAGGAAGGAGATCTATAACCAAAATCCTCACTAGACTTTGCAGACAACTATCATTTGAGCAGAATAGGGTTGCTCGAAAACACCAGCATTGTCTCTGCCCAGATGATGGTGGAACATATTAGTGCTGCTACTGCAGATTACAGACTCTAGGAAATGCGTTTGTCTGACCTGGGAATGAAGATAAACTGATAATTCTTCACGGATTATCAACTTACTATTGTCTCGAATTTACTGTGTGGACAATTACCTTGTATAATCTAATCATTATACTCCAATCAATGAAACTATTTCTTAAGAACTCCATTTACAGATCACGAAAAATCTTATGGAACCGTCTCGACTACCCAAGTACGACAAGGAAAATATGAGAAAAACAGCTTGAAAGAGAGAGAAAGAATAACTGTGCGCGCGCATCGAGGCGTGTACCCAGGTCCAGGGGCTGGCCGAATGTTGATTGTCCTTTACAGAGAGAGAGAGAAAGAGAATTCACTAGTTGGTGGTTTTCAGTATGTTCCCAACATGGTAGGAGTAAGGGTGTTAAAGAAATAAGAAAATACAATCATTATTATGTAAGCTGTACATCTTAAAATTCATTTTTGTCAACTTGATCGTTTCTGACCAAGTTGACAATTAATTTCTAACTACCTACAATAGGGTACCAGCATAAATTTTACTATTGGGGGGAATTGACGCTTTATCAAGTCTCCTAATACCTTGCATGCCTATTTTTTCAAAAAAATATAAACTTCAATTTTAAAATGACTTTAGAAATCATAAAATTTGAAAGTACGCCAAAACGCGCTTTACGTCATAAAGATGGCTGCCCCGTGGAGTGACGTCATTTGTCGGAACGGTTTCATGAGATTTTTCGTGATCTGTATATTATTTCTCCAAGGAGGAATTTTAAAAAACAGTAAATTCCATCAAAAATAAGCAATTTTCGTCCATTCAGCTGAGATTGAGAAACAATAAATAGTATTGTCCCAGTACAAAGTTGAGAACAGACGATTTAGACACGGGACGCTATCACAAACAGACAACTAGGTAACAATAGTAAGAAAGCAAAAGCAGACACTCACAAGGAGTATGAGGAGATAACGTGGAGGGATCTTGAATTTTCCAGTTGTAGTTGTACACACGAATCGCTTGGTAAATGTTAGTTATTTTCCAACAAACCTCAATCACAAATGACATGAAAGGTTGACTTGATAACCAACAGTTTTTTTATTTCAGGACGATCCATTTTAGTATTTTTACGTTCAGTTAATTCCCATTGAAATCAATAGCCAATATCAGAACAATAAAATTTCAAGACAAACTTTATATATGTTTCCGGCAAAAACAATGTCGTTAGGAATTTTTGCTTCAACAATCTTCGATCAGAACATACACCGGTTCCACATAGTTAGTTTGAAGCATGCAACGATACATATTCAACATCTATTCGCTATTGTCGATAAAACTTATAATCAAATGAATTCAGGTGCATTCACCTGACTATGGATTCACAATGATACGAACTGGTGAAGTGTCTAAAACCAACTGATACGTTAAGGCTGTTTTTTCAACGTCATTTATGTTTCTGTTTTCAAAATTAGGTTCGTTACTGCCCACAGAAGTCAAGTGGGGAATAAACACTTCATAGCTGTGTTATGAATGATATTTTTTCAACAAACTTGGGAGAAAGAGTGATTTGCTCAAAATATTCTCTTATTTTTGTTTAATGAATTTGCTGTCAAATGTTTGATTATACATAAACAGGAGAAAGGTTTATCCAATCTAAGTGACAGTTACATCTATGTTGAAATTACGTACACACAAAGAGAGTCTCTTCAAGCTGTTAACCTTAGAACCAGTGCTGTAACAGTCATGAGAGAAGGGAGCAGCTATTTCTATAAACACGCTCAATATGATAGGATACCATAAATAAGTATGAAGCCAGTTTTTTTCAAGGAGCCGTGCCTTCGCCGGCACCAACTCAGCCTCCTGGGCTTTTTTTTGATACTCCTAGTGTTCTGACTACAGCCTATTCAGCCAATCTGTTCGCTTTATATGCTCATACAGGTTCTTTGCTGGTTGGTTGTAGAAGTCTTCTGGAGTCATTTGGGGTTTACCATACAGTTTCTGCCTCCTGTGGTCCAGCGTCTCACAGTTGCATAGTATATGCAGAGCTGTTTCAGTATCATTTTTGCTTCCACTGCATGAAAGGTCTCTGTTTCACAGCCCTATACAACTCCTTTGTGGGAGAGTGTCCCGTAAGTAGCCCCGTTATGGTGCGTAGTTTGTTCCTGCTCATTGAGAGCAGTTCTTTCGCTACTGTTTTCGATGGTTCTTTCATGAATTCCTTCCCATGTATTCTTCCAGTGTTAGGCAGCATAAGTCTTACATTTGTTTGGTAATAATCTCGGGATGATGGATGAAAGCCTTGAAATGAATGAATCCTGGTGAATGATTGCAGAAATATAAATCATTCCTTGAAGTTGGGTTTAGGATGCTATGTTATTCAATATCTACTATTTTTTTCCAGCCTTTGAATCAACCAAATTGATACTAACTTCTAAAATAAGGAAGGATTCAAGATGTTTTCGAATTATAATCATCAAATGTCTTGATTCAAATGTTCCTGACAGGATTTATTCTATGGACAAGGACAAATACATTATAGAAAATAATATAATTTAATAAAACATCCTACTTTTCTGCGTTGGCATTTTTTTGTGGATTCCCTATCAAAAAATAATCGAGTGACACTCCTGCTTATCGGAACAGTATTCCAGAATCGAATCCAAATATCAATCAAGTCAACAAAGCTCCATTCATTCGTCAGCATCTGACACATTCCGAATTTATCGCAGTAGAGTTCAGCGTTTCGATACCTTGGACCATAAAGATGTAGAGTAACCTGATTGATGACCCATTGTCGAATGCAATAGCACTTCGAGTGATTGCTCAATAGAAATAATAGAGCTTCATGGGACGGGTACATTGGCAACATGTGAATATCAAGGTGTTTACACAACGAAACGATTAGGTGATTAGGCTTGTAGTTTGTCACAAAGAACTTCAATGTGATATTTAGTACAGTAAAACTAACAATAGTATTTTTTCTTGTTGCTCGAGATGAAGATTTTTCCTATTTAAACTAAGTTCAAGTAGGTAGTGGTTTATATTTTCATTTTTTTAATATTTCCTAACATAAGAAACCCTTTTGAGAGGCGTGAGAGATCGAAAAAACCATGTACTCCAAAAATATATACAAAAAAGAAGAAAATTCCATTTTCATAATCACTTTGCATCATTATGATGAAATTTCATTCGAATATGTTTTTGGAAGTTGATCCTATAAGTTTGTTTTTATATCTTATTCTCATAGGGGACGCTAGTTACACGGTTCGTACCAAGTAGTATTGAACATAATTTTTTCAAGGTTAAATTTTTGAAAAAAAATTTCAAGTGAACATCATTTAATTTTCCAAACAAAAAGGATCAATAAAACTCAAAGTCCAAACCACAAATTTTAATATTGTCCACCAAAAGGACAAAATGTTCAGCAACTAGTTTCGGTACAAAATTACCATCATCAGGCTACAATAGAAATGTTATACTTATCAAAAAAGATCTCATAAGACAATGTTAAAAGTTGAGACAAAATATATTAAATTAAATATATTAAATTTAATTTTACATCAAAAAGGTACTTTTAGTAAAACTCAATACTGTATACCGTTTTCGGAATATTTTGATTTGAAAATTATGAAATAATAACCGATGCTGGTATAAAGTATATTGATAAATCTATCAATTGATGCAAAAATCACAAGAAAATAATTGAAATAGAGACTAAGACTACTAAGAGCATGAAATGAAATTTAATTAGGGTAAGTGTTCAAAATGTCCCCAGTTCTCACGAATACACAAATCTAGAGAGGTGGGTGGGAACGGGAAAATCTATTAGGGATTCAATGTTTCGGGGCAGTGGAGAAGAAAAAAGAACAAATAAATTCGGAACATACATAAGTGTTGATATAAATTTTCACTCAACGGTATAAGGAACCATATAATGTTGCAAGTAAAATTCAAGCACGGCGGATTCAATGGTTAGGCCATGTGGGTAGGATGTATGACGAGAGGTGTGGGAAGAAAATGCATCTTGGGGGTGAACGAAGTAAGACAAAAAGGGGACGACCTGGGAGAAAGTGGATGGTTACTATTGAAAAAGACTTGGAACAGTTAGGAATAGGGGACTGGGGTAGGATTGCAAGAGATCGAATAGAATGGAGAAATATAACAAAAAAAGGAGAAGCTATGGGCCTATGAGGCCTAACACGCTGTTATACAGTGTGGAAACCACTTATGGAATAAAATTCTTTATGTCGTTATTTTAGAAAATTATAAAAAATGCCGAGACATGTCAACTTTTGAATTGAATACAGGGTGATTCACGCAAGTATGCCATAGTCGGTGTTGTTCTTTTTAATGAAACAGCATATTTTTTAAATCCTCTTAATGAACCGATTCCAACAAACTGAATAATGTACGGTCAATCATGAATTCTACAGGGTGAAATTTTTATTTTTACAGTTATTAAACACATACATAAAATACCTGATGTATTTGATTGCAATACATTAAAATAAATGCTCAAAATTTCCTCCACCTAGTTGTTGGCAATAGCACAGTCTCCTATAGAACTCCTCCTTAACTTTGTTTAAAGTTTAAGGTGAAATATTCCGTATTTCTGTGGTTATCCTGTCTTTGAGGTGTACAATGCTAGTTGGTTGTGCTGCAAATACTTGGTTCTTGAGATAACCCCACAGAAAGAATTTAACGGCATAAGGTCTGGCGATCTAGCTGGCTACTCAATAGTACCCCTTCGTCCAATCCATTTATTGGGGGAGATTTCAGTTTTTACCATTAAAGCATAATGGGGTGTTGCCCCATCTTGCTGGAACCAAACATTTTTATTCGGTAAGCTAGGATCTATTGCGTTGGGATATAAGTTTGCCAACGCAGGAATAACTCCATTTCTAAGCATATTCAAATATTTTTCAGCTGTCAAATTTCCATCTTTATATAGGACCAATAATATGGTCGCCTATGATACCGGCCCAAACGTTCACCTTTTGAGGGTACTGAGTATGTGTCTCACGCATCCGATTCGGATTCTCTGCTGACCAATATCTACAGTTCTGTAAGTTCACCTCTCCATTCAATGTGCATGTTGATACGTCAGAAAAAAGAATGGTACCAAGAGCTATCTCATTTCTGTTCAGCGTATTCATCAATCTTTCGCAGAAATCCATTCTACGATCTGGATCGTCTTCTGTTAACTCCTGCACAAAAGTTAGTTTCTAGGGATGAAGATTTTCTTTATAAAGACATCTTAGAACAGTTGTATGACTAACATTATTTTCACGAGCAATTTGACGTGTACTTGAAGTTGGATTCTCTTCGACACTTAACAAAATATCCACTTTCACATCATCTTCAAGAGTGTGGTTCTTTTTTCAATGGTTTGACATGTCCAAGTTCTCTGAATTGTGCATAAATTTTGGACACAGTACTTTGTGAAATATTAGGCAATTAGGAATACCGGTGATTAAATAAGTTTGCCACTTCAACTTGACTTCTGCAGTTATCCCCGTACCCGATCATCATTAAAATCTCAATTCGGTAAGTCTCAGTTAAATATTTCATTGTTATGTCGACAAGGAAAGAGTGTTTGACAAATATTTTACTCTTTCAGTATAAACTGACAGCTGACAGAATAGAAAACAATCCACATTATTTACCGATTTAAAACAATCCACATTTTTTACCGACTTTGTCTAATTATTGGCGTTTTTAGGCAATTTTTAGGTATTCATGATAAAGTTCATACGTCTAATAATTAGTTAGTTCAAATTTTTGATAAATCCATATTTAGCAAATTTAAAAAAGAACCATTATTTCAAGTGTGATAGATTATTAATTTCAAAATTTCACCCTGTACAATTTATAATTGACCATAGATTATTTAGTTTGTTGGAATCGGTTCATTAGGAGGATTTCGAAAATATGCAAATATACAGGGTGTTTCATTTAAAAAATCAACACCGACTATGGCATACTTACGTTAATCACCCTGTACATTTGAATTTATGTTTACATAACGCACAGCTCAATTCAAAAGTTGAAGTGTCGCGGCATTTTTTATAATTTTTTAAAATAATGACATGAGAATTTTATTCCATAAGTGGTTTCCACACTGTATGTATTTAACTAGTAGTTACTTCATTTGAAACCATCTCTCCTACAAATGAATAATAGCTAATAGTAGGTATAACTTATGCAAATCAGTGATCAGTGGAAAAAGTGGGTGATGAACAGGTGCCCAAACGTTTTTGCAATAAATTTTGGACAAACATCAACATGTATATATTTTGCTCAATCTTTTATCTTCCGATCCAAGTATAGATTTGTTCAACATTGGTACTAGTTGAATTGCTGCTAGATTGTGTTTTTTCCTACTGCAACGTTACCCATATCAGCCACAAAAATGTAACTAAACTATAATAAGTTGAAACCCGCCCTAATACACTTCCTAATGCTCTGCTCTGATTTTTCTAAGCTCAAAATATGTTCTCACTTGCTTAAATCTGAACACTCTTGCAATTATGTAGGGAAGAAAAAGTTGCAAGAACTGTTTAAGCAGATGACAGCTCATTTTGTATTTAAGTCACTCATACCAAACTTCGTCATAAGCTTGTGCCAAATCTGAGAACATTGTAGAACATACTTCTGTATTTTTGGGTATTTTTTATTATGTTAGTTATTCCATTCATTCAAATCTACTCAACTTTTCCGGAGTTACAATATTAAGGTCACTACCTGAACTATCATTTTCCTTTCAGATTTTTCCCACATTTTAAACGTAATAGAAGGTAAACAGTCTCCTGAGTAATTTTCTTTTTAGATTCAAAGCATAAGGACTAAACAAACAGTCCTTCGATGTCTAAAAGATCTATTACCTCAACTGTGAGTGGAATTTATGAGCATATTACAGGAAATTTTCAGGTTATCCATGAATACTTATGAAATATAATAAGTCTGAGCAAATTTGTTCGTGAACATGAAAAACTTGGATAAGTAAATGTAGCAGTGGACTCATATATCAAAGTTTAAATTTAGTAGAAGTAAATTTCACAAAAAGAACGAAACTATGATTCCGAGATGCAACCGAATGTAGTATTAACCAAGTTAAACGGACATTCAGAAGTTTCTAAAAGTTTAGGATCTTCAGCAACTTAGTTCTCGATTAAAATTTCCTCACTTCACTGATAAATGTTCTACTTGACACAGAAGTTTAAGATAAATTAAGATTTTCGGGATTGTAATTGAATTCACTTGTATCGCGAGTTTTGCGAAAGATCTCATTTAAATGATAAATCGAATTAAACTTTAAGTTTATCGAGAATGTTTTGTTCAAACTGGTAAAATTGAATTAAAACCTTATATTCTATATCATTATAAATCTCATCCTGTTGGATGTATGTCACTTTTTCACAATTATTTGCCTCAATCAAGGTGAACCAGAAAAAACCTTGAAAAAGTCCAAAAATTTGGTAACTTTCACTTAATCATAAGTTTTCAGCAAAATTAGTGGAAAGTCCATGAAGCACCTTCAAATTATTATTATTATATATATGATAAATATGATACATCGGACACATTTGGACAGTCCAAATTTGGAGCCGGATTCAACCCCAACTGAAGCCGGGTTAAGCATTACTCTTTTCTTTCACCCAGTTCCAGAGTACATTCGGCCTTCTCCACTACTTTGTTGGTTTACCATTCAGGCAGCAATGTCTTGTAAGGGCGCAGAGTGCAATCTCACACTGACTTATGCATTCCTCAAATTCCACTTGGTCGTTATTCACCACTAATAAATTTGAGTTTCCAAGTCCTACTGGATGGTGATCAAAAGGCAGACTTTCTTGCAAGAGAGGGTGTTGAAGGTGATTTTAAACTAGTAAAGGAGGACTTAACATCGCTGTTGACAGCTGATTTAACCTGAAACATTTTTCTTTATAGGTTTTTGAAGTTGATTCCTCGATATCGTCGAAATAATAGACATCGACCGCCCGATATGGTTTCCACTCGATCAGATAATTCCAAACACTAAGTAGAGGAATTTACATTCTATCAAAGATTTAGAGTGCTAAAAAAGGTAGCTCTGGAATGTCGGAAGAATTTTCAAGTGAATTATTACCTGATAAGTGAAATATATAACACCCAATGATCAACTGTAATATTATTACAGAGTGCCTCTTATGAATCAATTGCTAGCAGTACTTAGGTTCCATGCCTGCGCTGGTCATTTGATAACCATTGCTGATTTGTGACGTCCAAAATTATATCTTATAATGGATCATTTCCATTGAAAGTAATCGTTGAGCTTATTGTTATCAAAAATAATTATTCTATTTCCTGCAAAGTTGGATGAAATAATGTTTGCCCCGTGGCCATCTATCTATCTGTTTCTTGAATACCTGTTTATTACTTTAAAACAACATTTTGGAATTATAAATTACTGTTGCACTTTTGTGCAAACATTTACCAGCTTTTTCAGCTGCAAAATCACTCTTTCCAACTAGACATAGCATTTTCATTACAGAATGAATTTATTTTAACATATAAAATTCTCCCTTAGTGTATAACCTTGCCAGAGCCGGCCTTACATATTATAAAGCATTACAAGATCATATTTTTCAGGAATGATTTATTTATTAATCTAACAACATTAAGTTTTGTTATAATTTAGTTTATTTCCAAATTATCAGCATAACTCCTTTTTTGGTTTTTCACTTCATGAATTCAATTTTTTAATATTTCAATATGGGTCATGTTGGAAGGCTTTCAGTACATCCAATTTTTCATCAATTCTATACAACTGCCTTCCTTGATCTCAAAAGCTGAATCAACATTATGTGCCCGTTCTATTCAAGTTTCCCACATACCCCTAATCCACCTGCATTTTCAGTTAAGAACAGCTGCAAGGGTACCTTCAATAACTTCCAAGATACCTTAAGGATGCCGTTAAAATATCTCAAGAATACCACTAGGTTACCTCTAGGTCTAGATAATACTGACGACCAAACACTGGGACACCCTTCACCCTTCCCACAGGAAATTACAAGATAAGTGCCATAAAAAGTAACTGGCCTCGTTCATCTATTTTTACAATTAGCAGAATAAAATTGATGCTATAATTTGTTCTCAAATCTATTCCTAATTCATAAAAGCTGCAGGGGATCGTGTCTGAATAGATTAGTTTCAAGCTTTCTTGATATTTATTAAACTTTGAATCAAATTCTACAAGGTGTTTTTATCTTTTCCACCCTAGATCCCTTCTTATCTAAATTTCTTTCCGTTCTTTTGTCGACGTCTGAAAGATAGTGGCGCCCTAATGCTAATCATAGTCTATCCCACTGTCATACCTAGCGCAGCACCAACATGAAATCGAACCACTCCTGAGAAGAGGCCAATGCCGGCATTTTGCACTGTTCACCACTCCAGCGCCAAGTGAAAATGTGAATTCAAATTATCGAACAATCATTTTCAACACTTACATGGTTATCTGCTATTTAGTTTCCTTCCATTCCTGAGTACCATGTACATTAAATTTCCTAAGGATTCCATATTCTTACAGAATTCGGTTAGAATAGAGTACAAGACAAGATAACGATCTATCTTAACCCAGGCAAACATATCACTGTCTTTTAGGTAGAGGTAATGGCGGTGCAATGCTCTGCAGAAGAGTCACCAAGTCAAATCTTACCTGGAAGTGTCGCAAGTTCCTCAACAGACTTGGTAGTCATGAAAGAGTAATCCTAGCTAGGGTGCCAGATCACCAAGGAATAAAAGGTAATGAAAAAGCCGATGAATTAGCCAAGCAGAGAGCAACGGAGGTCATGATAGGGCCAGAACCTTTCTGTGGAATTGTCAAACGTCTAACTAAGGAGTGCATCCACAAATGAATAAACATCCAGGCGTTGAGCTGTGGATATGAAGCCACAAGACAAAGAAACGCTGAATGATTCCATAAAAGCCCTTCAGCCAAACTAACACATGACCTACTATGTCAAAGTCGAGAAACGACGAGGATGATGGTGGGAATGCTCACCGGACATTGTAGGAAACATATGCACACATTTGGCCTAGCAGATGACAGCGTATGTAGCCTCTACTAGAAAAAAAAATGGAAGTAAGGGTGCGGTTTCATCTACTCGGAGACGAAAAATCGAGGGCAGAGAGCTTCGCAAGAAAGGCGGTATCTAGGCAAATAGGTCTAATAAAAAGAATAAAGCTTTAACTATGGGGATGAGCACAACAGATTCGCAAAGATCGCAATGGGATAGGATAAAGAGCCACTCCAATTTTAATCTAATCTAATTTAGAGCATGACTATCCGACATAATGATGCTTTTTATTACATTTATTAATATTATATTTGCCACACTTTCCTGAAACGTGAGTTTTCGTTCAAATAATGCTTGTAGTCTCTCCCAAATTCTCAAAGTATTTGGTTCCTGACCTGAACACTCCTCCCAGTGCCTTCTGCTTCACATCCTTCTGTGTACAATTCAATGGCATTATATTCTAATCTGGTTATGGTATTATAATCCCTTTTTTTGTTACTGCTTTTTGTATTGTTTTTTTCCGAAAGTGAAATCTTTTCATCATTTCATACTGTTTCATTACCCAGGATATCTGACTTTCAAAGAGCGCGGGGGCTGAGACATTGCTGAATGGAAAATTAATTGAAGTAGTCCCAATTTAAAATCAAATGTATCTCCTACGTACGCCCCAGTTTTGAAATTAAATTGCTTAAAAAATTATTTTTATTATATTTTAATCTGAAAAAGATCCTATTGGAAAACATCCTCCTCAAATTGAAATTTATTCGATTATGGAAATGTTTACGTCACGTCCGTGATTGGACTTTCCAGCCGTAGTTGTTTTCTTATTGTTTGTAAGTTTATTTGTGGAACCTGCACGCCTTAATAGCCATTAAAACGGTAAGCATCTTAACTACTCGACCATAATTCTAACAAATAATGCCTTGTAGTGAATATTAGTTCCTGTTTTAGACAATCTCCAACTTGGCTAGGATTAATTTCCCCAGTGATGGTCGATAATTAACCCTGACTGGGAATAAAATTAGGACAAAATCCCTCAGGCTGAACCCTACTAGTTACCGCTCTCTGCTTTCTAATTCTCTAATAGATTCGGATTGGGCAACTCATAGATTATTACAAAACCTCTAGTCACATTTATCAATTATTCGGATTCAAATAATTCCCTTTAAAGGGTGAGTGGATCAAGCCGGTTGAATTATTATTAGAAATCGGATCAATTTCATAATATTCTAGAATTTATTTATAAGTCTCAATCATTATACAACTTCTGCCTTCACCTTTCCAGAATACGATTTAACGTGCTTATCTCTTTCCTACATAGGCCTGACGATAGGGGTAACAACTACAATTAATTAGCAATACGGCTGATTTTTTTTATAAGTACCTTGTATTATGTAGATTAATGTAAAAAAAAGTATACCAGTCTATCGATTTCCCAAATTAGAAAAAATATCGAAAGACTCTTTTTTCGAAACTTTTTGATATTTCGCGCCAAAAGAAAGGTGGAGGGGAATAAATACCACCGTGTAGGGAAAGTGTTTTGCAACAAAAAAGGTTTCCTGCGTTTCTTTTGTCCGAGCAATGGTTTGTCCGGAAAAAATTCGGTATACTAAGTATGTGTTCCGCATCCGCGCGACTCTATTTTCTGAGTTATAATGTAGATATAAATAATTGTAATGGGGCGTTTTGAAGAAGGAAGTGTCAGCTTTAAGATGGCATTTTGTTTTGTCATAGCACAATCATTTTTAGCAAATTACTTATATTTAATATAAATATTATATTCTAATGAAAAACCAAGTATCTCAATGAAAAATATATTACATAATAAGGTAGCATTGAAACAATTTTTCGGAGTATGGAAACTGTTGTTTAGGATGTCTGTTCCATAAATAAAATTTAAGGATAATAAATTTTTCCTAATTAAGAAATACGGTACTTTTCATTATCTCGTGAATTTTAGGAATCTTGAATTTACAAAAAAATATATATTAAGTACTTTAACTTCAATGAAACTTGAGTTATTTTAATGGTGCTTGCGTAGAAATGTTGGGGAAACTTCTAAGAATATATAATCACAAAATAAATTAATTCACTCACATTTTGGGGTTCAATGATTTTTTTGTATTATAAGCGAAAATAGCAATTTTCATAGATTCGGGTAGAAATCTTCATTATTTTTCCAAAATAAAATTTGATACTCCTGTAATATAATAGTATTATTCTACTACCGTGTGTAAAGTACGTACTTTAGACACATTTTCGAGTGCGTAAAACTTTATTTTACGCACTAGTGCGTAAAGAGTTTCACATGATCATTTCAGACCAAGTTGACAATTTCTAACTACAATAGGATATTATTTTAGCCATTGTAAATTGAAAATAAAACAGCATTTCTTGAGAGAACCACAATTATTAAACTAAAAATCCCTTCCATTAATAAATTAAATTGAAAAAATAAAATAAGGTACCTACACCTATTCTAAACATAAAATATAAACTTCCTGAAAAAAATAAAAATAAAAATTTATTCTAAAGGTAAACATAATTTTAATGAATTAAGTGCTCAAATAAACCACCTTGCTGTGCCAGACAATAGCCAAATCTGT
>CAJUYI010001318.1:43650-58388 GCA_910591695.1 Galerucella pusilla
TTACATTGATACCGACTGTGTGTTATTGACTGATTACAGGGTGGGTCGTAGGTAAATATCATTATGATACAGATTTCATTTTTCAATAAGTATGTCATGAAACTGGAGTAGAAAAATATAAATATTCAACGAACAAAATGTATATAGTGAAAAGGTATAAAAGATGATTATAATTTGAAGATATAATTTTTTGCATACCTTTTTCCAATTAAAATATGTAACCTAACCTTTTATTTATTATTTAACTCTTACCAAAGATTGGAAAAAAAATTCTGATTGAATATTTAAATTCTTTTCCGCAATTCAGAAAGTAGGTCTTTCGCCGTGCAGCAGAGTCGCGCGGAAGCGGAGCACATACAGTTGGCAGAAGCAAACGTGAGCCCTGGTGGGCGTGTTCATGTCGCTGTAGTTGTATTTTTGTAGTAACAATTCGATATTATGAATCGATAACCAAATATCGATACCATAAATGTAAACTGTTAAGAGATATGTAAACAAAGTCAAACTTACTAAAAATGTAACTCTAAAAATATTAATAAAAAAATTTATATTGGACCAAAACTAAAACTATCGTTTGCCCTAAATGTCTATATTTTCAAATTACATTACTGTATTAATGTCATGGAAAAGAAGGGTCAAGTTTCTATGGAATGCAACAAAATATGAACTGGTTATAGTCCAGTGTTGCCGATGCAAAGATGGAAATTACCCGAACTTACTATTCAAATTATCAGAATTTGTCAAAATTACCAAAATGACCCATTGGTTATCTGAATAAAATCTTCGACCCCAGTCAATATGGAAAATCCCCCAAAACAATAGCCATTTTATATATCCCTTCTACACAATATTCGAGAAACTATTGGATCCAAATTAGTGAAATTGTCTAAAAATCGGATAATCATCCTCGCATTGACAACACTGATACAGAATGAATAAATTGATGTTTGTTGATGAAATCACTTCACTATTTCGATTATATTTAACAATTACTAATGGACAATCGCTAACATTGGCTCTTGATTGGCTGCTTGCGATGACCTTATTTTAGTTCGCATATTTTCCGAGGCTCATGTTTGGTTCTGACATCTGTACTTAGTTTAACAAGTTTTTTCCGGACAAATCATTTATCGGACGGAGAAAACGCAAGAGACCTTTTTTATTGATTTATCGATAGGCTGGTAAACTTTTTTTCATATCAATCTACATACATTATCTAAATTGTTAACCATAAATGTGATTCTCTCTATTTACCCCTTAGTTCGCATCAGTGCTTAAGTAGTAGAAATAGTTAGCATTTCTATTTTCCGAATACTTTCTCTGTCTAGCACTGACCGTCACTTAACGCATCCAAGACTTCACCGCACCGGCCATGGATCGGTCTGTCTGCTGTACTTCAAGGTACTTTTGAACAAAAATCAGCCGTATTGCTAATTACTTGTACTTTTGGTCCAAAATGACCCATACCGACTGGCCTAACATTCACTATCCATCTTCTGAAATTCCAAATATTTTTATTATAAAACATTTACAATGATTCCTAACATTTTTCATGGTGCAAACTACATCGAGACTGTAATACAATTTGTTTTAAACACATTATAAAAAATTAAGATCTAAGAGGAACTGTGGATATTAAACTGCATCTGAACTTTCATTACACGCATGTAAAACTTCGTAGAATACTCTTAAAACAAGCTTGTCAACAATATTAGCAAAATAAATCGGACCCGAGAGAGCCAACTTCACAACTATGTTGAATATTTAATATTTTACACTGCAATCATTTTGAAGCAATGGTGTTAAATATTGAAATAACCAGCCACTTCTATAATCGAACAAAGTTTAATTCTGGCGAGTGAAATTGAATATTTATCGTTCGTTTTTTTGTTGCTTTGTTTTATTATTGGTGATAATGGTACATTGGGTAGTAAACGTTTAAAATTTCGTTGATTCGGCATCCGGCCTTGGGAATTTAATGATAAAAGTTCATAAATATCTCATAGTACAGTGAACGGGCAGCTATGGAAGTGACTCTCAACCTCACACCACTAAATATGGTGCTAGAAAGCTACTAGACTTGGAAATAGGGGAAACTTTGATAAGAGTGTACAAACCACGAACCAAGCACTCTGAAAGCTTGAATATGAGGAAATTCACGGCATAAGAAGGTGTGCCTAGTTCAATATTGACAGAGGAAATGGAAGGCGAGAAATTATCGTAATGTAAGATAGTCAAGCAGCTATTAAAGCACTGGGCTCTTGTGTTATCAGTGCATAGCAAACTCAAAGTACTAGGAGAGAATAATGAAGTCACCTTACTGTGGACTAATGAACACACTGGAATAGAAGGAAATGAAATAGCAGATGAAGTAGCAAAGAGGGGATTTAAACACCCTTTTCGGAGCCGGAACCATTTTGTTGAATTAGCTTTAATGAAATATTGGGAGAAATAGACGAAGCCGAGAAAAAAATAGGATCTGACCATGTAGGGCTTACACAATTGAAGATTCTGCTGGGTGACTGGAACCCGTTGAAACTTAATGTTAAACTAAACTGACAGTAAAACTAGTGACCTATATGAAAGACACGAAGCTTCTGGAATGAAAGTAGATAACATGGAAAATGGTACAAAGATTCAGTTCAAATGTCTGGGCTGTTGAGCACAACCCAAACAAATGAAGGAATGGATGAATGGACATAAAATTTAATGTCTGGGGTAGGTGAAACTCTTGGAAGAATTGACCGCCTGCTGATAATAAAGTGGATGGTGATTTATTACATTTCCGGTCGTACTTTAAATAATAGGTTTATTTTCAAAAACTCTAAGACCAAGAAAGCGCTTTTACAAAAATTCTTCTCTCTCATACTAGGTATCCAACAAATTTTCGGAGAGATGTGACTACATCGTACATTCTCCGTTATTTTCATCTCAAGTTAATTTTATCTCAGGTATTCACCGAAATATAGAGTTATATACGTGAACAAGGAGATCATGGTGTTTGTGACAGATAAAGCAACTGTCTAAGAAATGGAACTAACACAAAAGGGTCCCAAGATCCTCGTCTTAAACTACCTACCTGTTACGTTACGTTTGTGAGAAGTTTCGCGAAACTATGTCGAGATAGTATTGTATCATTAACTTGTCTTTTCATAAATATAGAATGGTGATTGTAGCAAATAGGGAGGCAATAACTTTTGTTTGTACATGGAACTTTCGTGATTTTAATCAAATGTGAGATTTATTGTGGAAGTAATTGAAGTTTTATGTAATTATTGAAATAAAATAATTAGTTTTGTGTTGAACGAGTTTATCTTGATGTAGTGATGTATTGAAAAAATACCAGAGTAGATATAAGATCGCGTAGGTCGATGGTTTTCATCCACAAACCAAAATATTCTTTCCAATTTAAAATCGACGATGATGACGATACAACTGAGGCCTTAATTTGAGGGGTGGACCAATTGTTAGAATTTGTGGGGTGAAGCAGCTGCAAAATTTGTGGGGTGAGACCAATTGAAAAAATTTGGGGGCTGGACCAGTTGTCCAAATTTGGGTAGAGTCGGTTTAGTAACCATTTCAGTAGAGCATGAGCATATTCGCTGGGCTAGAATACCTATAGTATATCTACTGACCAGGGAGGAAGGGATATTAGGGAGAAGCACTGAAAATTGCCCAAATATTTGACAATGATTGAATTGTAACTTCAGGTAGATACTATTTAGAATCCATGAATTCTACTGCCACAATTTTTTAAGTTCATATTAGATCAATGATCAAGATGATCATCACATGTAGATATTGTAAAGACAATGAAAATTCTTTGGTTTCACGACCAACCTGCCTAATCCATAATTCTCTTAAAAATTTTTGGGAATTTGTAAAGAACACTTCTCCGAGCTATTGGTGATGCCTCATTTATGATTTCTGCTCGTTTGCATCGCATATTCCTATAACACCTCTTTTCACAATTCAGTTCAACTATTCCTAGTGGTTTTTTTCGATTATCAAGATACATATGTCCCAAATATCTCCAAAGGTATTATAGGTTCATTAACATGATTTTTATCATAAATGACAGTCCATGTATCATCGATCGGTAGCATGGCATATTTCAATTCTGATGGGAAAAATGCAACGAGGTGAAAAAGAAAGAGGAGAGAACATAACAGTATAAAGAATATGGTTTTAAATGAAACTAACTGTTTTTAAATGACTCCACAATATATTTGTAAAAATCTGTAAATTGCAAGTAAATTGACAATTGTTTCGATATAAATATCATCATCAGAATGACAGAAGTTACTTTTGACATGATGTATACTTGATATATATTTGGCTAGTCCAAATAGTGCCCTATCTAGTGATTGACTTAATATATATGAATAGAAAAAAGAAGAAGATTTTACAAATAGTAGCTTTGATATTATTAGCCCTATGGGGATATTCTGGATATCTTTGTCCCATTTAAGATCAGTATAACTGTGCAATGATATAGGAAACCAGGAAAACTATATCTGCTGATCTTTACAATTATTACTTAAGAAGATGATGATGATGATATTTATATCGAAACAATTGTCAATTTACTTGCAATTTACAGATTTTTACAAATATATTGTGGAGTCATTTAAAAACAGTTAGTTTCATTTAAAACCATATGATGAGTAGATTCCACGAAGTGAGGGTTTATACAGTTAACTCAAGTATAAAGAATCATCGACCAAAGTGGCTTCTGATTATGGCCGACTTCCGTAAACAAACCAGAGGAGTACATTAAATTATTCAATTAGGTGAAACAAAAAACTCTCATAATGGATCCTCTCAAGGTGGTACTTTTTGTCGTTAGAGAATTGAAACCAGATTTTGGTACATTCATTAATTTTATAACACTATTGTACAACTCAATAGCAACGTAAATTTATACTAATTCTCATAAATAAACTTTCTAATACTGGAAATCACTATTTTTTTAATGTGGCTTTTCAATTTGACACATTTCCACATTTCAGTATATCAGGTTATCTATGTTGACACAAGAATTGATGACTAATGTCACTAATGTGGTTTCTCAATATGGCGACTTTCGTCGAAAGTTGGTTAAATCACTACCACGCTTAGCTTCTCTCCTTTTTCTTTCACCTCGTTGGAAAAATGCTATGGAAAAATGGTGACTGCTACCACAGTGCTCACAACAACCAGTTGACAAAACACGCGTTCATTGGGAAAATGATTATCGCTCCGGTAACACTACGTTGGGATGAACGCGACCATAGTTGAATCATAACCAGATTATATTGTTTAAGATGCTATTCACTATTCGTGCCAGCAACCAACGCTATCATAGGAAGAATGAGTCTGATTAATAATGGAACGTATTTATCGGTCTTCGATTGTCTCCTGCAAATTCGTCTTCTATTATATTGCGGCTGTAAAACAGCCATCTCCCAATGTTCGTTAATGTGTTTACAAAAGTCAAACGGGATTTCTGCTGCATCGCAGAATTACCGTCATCATTTGACGTACATAGGGAGCGCTATTGTTTTGCTCGACGATTATTTCGGCTGTGATGAAATTGGAGAATGCACAATGGAGCAAACAATACATTGGAAGGCAGAAAAACGACTTTCCCGTACACTGTCAAAAATAAGTCACTGAAGTTCATAGTAAACCATAGATTATGGTGATATTTGTTAATTATAAGAAAAAGTAAAGTGACTCAATTACAGTATTTTGCACTGGCACCAACTAAGAAGGCTATTTGAAGACCATTTGACAGATGGTTCGAGATGATTCCTCACTGGAACCTGATGATTTATTTTGCAATCAATCAATGGGGTAAAAAATATCTCTCTTCGCATTGACTTTAGAAAGAGTATAGCTCCTGTAAACATTTGTGATTCTTAGAACTCGTGACAATGGTCGCGTTTATCTCAACAAAGTTGATCCGGTTCTGGAGTGATCCATCAGTTCGGAATTCTGCTGAACGTGCTAATGAAACAATCGACATATATGTCAAATGTCAATGAATACAAAAACAACAACTCAATTTTATTTGATATATACGACAATTATTTATTCATTTTTGATTTTAATTTGGTCTAAAAGTTACAACCTGTGTTTTGTGAGCTTAGTAATCCGTCATCATCGACAACGAAAAATAAGCCTGGTGTGTTAATAAGTTTCTTAAAAAATGGATCCTCTCCAAGCAATGTAATTATTGTAATTGTAATAATTGCTGAATAAGATGAGTCTAGATGAAAGTCTGATAGTAGGACGCGCTAACTTCTTTAATACATAGAACAGCGTGAAGTTTGGGAAGACTGACGTAATCGGGAACTCCGTATAAAAAATAACCATTGAAAAATGGGAGTTAATCACAATAAATTGAACTCACCACTTTGGAGCATACTATGAAGAGTTGAATTTCCTGACACACTGTACAATTTATTATCGAAATCATAAGTCACCTCGAATTATTCAATAATTCTCACTGAAATACAAACTAAAATATCTCGAAACAAAAACATTTATATTATGTTTTTGACATATGACATATGACAGTTAATGCATCATCAATCGGTAGCGTGTAGCGTATTTTAATTCTTATTGAAAAAATGGCAACTGATACCACAGCGCTCAATCTGATCAGTTAACAAAACACGCGTTCAGCAGGAAATTGATGATCGCTTCGGTGGCGCTACGTTGTGATGAACGCGATTAATGGATGAGAAGTTTTGATACATAGACATTAGAGCAGCTGACAAGTGACAAAACGATGACAAATGACACAACGTCTCTCTCGGCGTTGTCGGATGTTGAATGTGACATGAAACTTGTGAAATCAGGATTTAAATAACCAAATTTATTTCAAATCTCAAGTACAATCTTTCAATTCAATTCTGAATGAAAATTCACCCATAAAACCATACATTTCTCGGATCGAGCTTCATAGTCGATCACCACAAACATTATCAGGTCGTCGTTTCCAGAATTTCAACTATACCCAAATACATTTCCGATATGTGCGCTATGAAATTCAACGGACAAATAGCGGTTGAGCCTGACATTCCATAAAAACCCTGACCTATTCCACTCTCCCTCATTGCTTATATATCCGACTGAGATAGTAGAGATCGATAGAGGTTTCCGATAGCTAAATCACTTTTTTGGGGCTTTGTAGGCGGCATTAGATAATTTTTTTTCTCGATTGAAAGGGAAAACATGAAAAAATGACCCTTGAAGGTTATCTTGAGTGATGTGTCGATTGTGGGAGGGTATGAATGGTCCAACACGATTTCTTTGGATATTATTGGAGATTTTTGGTTCAGAAAATGTGTAACAAATATTTTGGAAAATCGGTTCTAATATTTGTTTATGTAACGGGTGTCTTTACGAAAATGACAATAAAATAAATGTTTTTTCTCATTTCAACCATTTAAACACATGTCTTGATGCTAAAGACTCTCAAAGAATGCAATAGATACAAAGTTTTTGTGTAAGACTGATCTATGGACAAAAAAACTTCGCAAAATTCAAAGAATTGGAATGGAACATATTTAATTGTAGAAACTTACATTTAACAGTTTTTTATTATAAGATATATACCACAAAAGTGTTCTTTTTGTTCCAGTCAATACTAGATGGTATAATATATTCATAGACTGGAAAAGTCGAGTTTGCATTTAATATTTCCTAAATGTCTCTCAAGTGAATACAAAGTCCAAACTCGATTAAAAATGGGTATACAGGGATATCTCGAAGATTGGAATTTATTCACACAAATCCGCTTGATATGATTTAATCCTCTGAAAAATCGGAAATGATAATTTTTGATTCGTATTAAAAATGTGTTGGTGTCGAAATGACGTGAACGAAGTTCTGTATCCGTAAAGTAAACTTAGGCCACATGTGACCCATTATACATCCTCCTGAGGAAATATTCTCCTAGGTCATTGTCCATCCTGTCCTTCCCAGGAAGGATGGACATTATATCGGCAGGTGTAGGCCAAGACTCACCGAACATACAGTCTCTTTTTGACGATAACTCCGGACACTCGCATGAGATTTGCCCGACAGTTTCATTTTCCTGTTCACACATCCTGCATAGAGGTGTGTCCACTAGCCCAATAGTATGGAGATGTTTCCTTAGTTGACAGTAGGCAGTCAGAAATCCTACTGCTAAACGTGAAGGTGTTTCCTGGTCATCGCCAAATATTTTTTCAACGTCAGCTTCCCAGGGTCGCCTAGGGGTGATCCTGTCAAGACTGCATCCTTTAATTCCATCCCATCTCTTAAGGGATTGGGCATGGGTGTAACGTTTGGCTAGTCTCGCAATTGTCGAAGTCGTCAGGCCGTAGGTGTTACTGGGTTTTAAAATTTTCAGTTCACCCGCTTCCCTGGCTAAAAAATCGGCAATGCTATTACCTTTACTCTTGTCGTGCTCTTCAATCCACCTCTGGATAATATTGTTACCTGCTGAGACGTTAGCTGAATCTTTGTGGCACTCTAATTCTAGCCCCGATATAACACGTTGTCTGTTCAAGACTAATTAGTACATTTAAGACAACGGTAAAAGGGGTCGGAACGCCGAACTCGATGAGACCACTTTTCCCCTACGTATTTTGTACCGCTGATCACGAAAATGAGGGTTAAAACTTCCGCCAGTGGTTGGAACCCCCTTAAAAATGCAAAAAACACCCCTAAATAGGGGTTTTTCGAATATTTTCGTTATTTTGCAAATTTAGTTGTCCTATAAGTTTTTGGGGGCGCTGACATCTTATGTCTTAATTTGCAAAAAAACACTTTTAGTCGAAAAACACCCCCATTTCGGGGTGTTTTTTCCCCAATTTTAAGGGTGGTTCCACCCTGTAATGCAAGTTTCAACCGTCATTTTCGTATTCAGCGCCCCCAAAAACTTATAGGACAACAAATAAGACGACGGGAGACATGTCAAGTGCCTATGGATTTGGTCCGGCTCATGGCAACTGCTACACCAAACAACCCATTCATGGTAGCTTTTATGCAACAAGAAGATTTTTTTAATTTTAAATCTGCAGCTGAAAAAACATTAAGCACTACAAACTTGGAAATTTCTGAAGCACAATGGATAAAAATAAGCAAAGATGATCCTGGACAAGTAAAGATACGAGAAACTCTTAACAAATTAGATGCATGGAAGGTTACTACAGTTTTCAAAAAGAACATCAACACTCAAAGTATTAATAGTATGAATTTAGAACCTTTAGAGTGCACCAGCAGAACAAGCGAAGAAAAAAAACGAATTTAAGATCGGTGCTGCCATACTTAAAGAAGAAAATAAAGCATTTTTCCGAAATTTGTTAGTTTAACAATTATTTTCTAACTAATTTTTTTGTAGTGTTGAATAAAAAAATATTAAGAATAAAATCTTCAATGTCCGACATATCCCATCGGTACGCTATTTGTTGTGGCACTTAACCCTTTCCATAAAATCAACATTTTTTTATTTTTTTTTTAATTGCTGTATTTCAGATTACAAATTTTAATCAGTAATTAGTCTCACCTTTATATGTAAATTATCAACGTTTTCTTATTAATTCTATATTGTTAACACAGCAACCTTATTTACAAAAAGTTGATTTACTCAAAAGTTTAGTTTTGGCACTACCGCAAAAAATTGAATTTTTCAAACTTGACCTGGAATATTTATAATTTCCGTCTCAAGTGACAAA
This sequence comes from Galerucella pusilla, assembly GCA_910591695.1. NCBI lineage: Eukaryota > Metazoa > Arthropoda > Insecta > Coleoptera > Chrysomelidae > Galerucella > Galerucella pusilla. The sequence goes on from CAJUYI010001318.1 coordinate 53,364, forward strand.
AGTTAATTGAAATTTCTCCACTTTCCGTTAGATTTTATAACAAATAATCATAGATGATACAACGATTTTTCGAAATAAAGTTGGCATTGTTACTATTTCAACCTCTGGTCCATGTGAAAAATTGATTTTTCTTAAACATTTTTCATCTTTTTATTGAAACCGAAAACGATTTTCTTTGGTTCAGCAAGCGCACTCTTTCGACCGACCAACTGTATCGCGTATCTAATCTCTTCCAGTTGCTACATTGAATTTTATTGGATGAATCGAATTGTGTACCTTTTGAAGTTAAAAGGACGAATTACGTATGTGAATAACCATTATCTTTTATTTATTTTGAACATTTTTCCAGCATAATGGAAAAGAATTTCAATATTGATTATTCATCAAACTTTGTCGATAAACAATCTTCACAAAATACTTTAGTTAGTTATAGATTGTGGGTTACTTCTATAAAGCCCACGTGAAATGAATACATTTCAACAAATGTTAATATTGATTTCTATAAATCTAATGTATATAAGGGTAATTTTAGCGAACATAAAATATTTGCCATCATAATTGATCTTAACAATGGTGGCGTTCGTTCCAACAAAGTTGCCAGTTCATTGATATCGTTCATGAAGCACTTTTGGGGCCCACTCCGCCTGTTTGTAGGAGTAGAGAGTTCAAGGGTTTACAAGATTTTAGGGAGAATAGATTTTATTTGCTCTCGCTACCAGCTCATACAATTAAGATGTTTTTGCCAACGAAGAATTTTTGTTAAAAAAATATTTGTTTGTGATGTGTGATTTTCATCTCTCTTTTCTTAGTAGTGTGGTCCTGATAACTGATGATGTCGTTCAGATCTTTAGAGAAAGAAATTTCTTACCAAAAGAAGCTTAAAACTGGTGAGGGTAGTGGGGTGTTGGAACAGGGATAGCGAGAAAGGCTTTCAGGAAAATCTGAAGATAAACTAAATGAAAACACTCAGTTTTCTTTATTAAAAAAAAGAAAACAGGAGTCTACATGAAAAAAGGGGAAATATATACTTGTTGCTATTACCCCGTTTTTTTGTCTGAAATGAATTTCAAATGGAAAAATATGTACAAGCCGAGCTTCTCAACCTAACTCACTATACACTATACAGTCATAAACAGTACCTTTAGGCAATTTATGTTATTTTAATAAAATGAAGAATACACTTTCTGAAATTTTATGTGACTATTTACCAGTAAAACGTACTACACACTCTACTCTTTGGCATTATATCTGCTTCCTTAAGACTGTTTCACGATGTTCACACGAAAAATATTATATGTACAAACATTTTCAAAACGCAATTAGAATAATAACAATGGAACCTGCTTATGACATAACACCTAACAGTAATATGAATTCATCACAGAATAAAATTATGAAATGCTTACCAGTTCGTTTTTAGTGCTCCATACGCCCACTATGGTACCTGAAATCAAGTAAACAAACAAATTAGTTCCAAAAAGCTGCTACTATTGATTTTTTGAAGCCCTATGGTGAGCATTGAATTTTTAATCGCTGTTTTTCCCAATATTTTACTGCTGGCGATTTATGTTGGGATTCTGAGAATCTACCTATAAGCTACAGAATCTGTAAGATATAGGATCTGTAACTTGAATCTTCACAGATTTGTAGAATTTGCCACTCTGGAACCAAATCTGTGAGAGTAATAATAACAGATCTTTACTTCATAGGTTTCAACTTCACTCCTGTTTATAATGTCAAAATTCTAACCTCAAAATCATTAAAAGTATTTAACAGCTGTGTGTGTACCGACCTAAACCTTAATACTAATTGATATTTTCATGTAAACTACTGCAATAATATATTTAACAGGTTAATCATTTATTTAAATATACATTTTTTGTAGAACACAAGGTGTAAGAAGAAAAAGGACCAAAAATACGTATCCAGAGCAATTGGAGTTGTACTTACAATTCATGAAAAATGATTACATTTTCCGCAGCAATACTATAAACCCCACTTTAGATCCCAATTATTCAATAAAAAAGTAGGAAGAGCTAGTGACTCAGTTGAAGGCGCAATTATTCAAATGCATTGTGACTGTGAATTAATTATTATTACTTTCACTACAAAGGGTCAAAAGGTCTTCGTTAGATTCTCATGATTTCTGGAAATATGAAAAGTGTATTTTATAATAATACCATAAAAAATATGTACAAACCGATTCTCATCCTCTTCCTACAGAATATCGGAGAAAATATTTAATATTCAATGGTCCGTTCATATTAATGTCAATGACGTTCACTTGAAAACTTAATAATCGCTTGAAGATCACAAAAAAACTGAAAACTATTCAGCTTTTTAACTAATAATACACGAAAAATGATGATAATAAAAATACAACGCTCTGTAACACACCCTGTAACATGCTGTTCAGCTGTTACGTTTTCCGTCTGAAAAACTATTTCATTTAGTGAATTTTTTGGCTCATTAGTCACTTCCTCCCAAATTTCTACTAAATTTCTAAACATGCCATTTCCTTGTCGCATTAGCCACTCCGAAATAAAACATTAATTTTCATCAAATTCCCCTTCCATTTTTGTCTGTCGATGTTCGAAATTTCAATTTTCGAGTGGACTTTTGCTTTCCTCTAACTGCCACAGAAGGCAACAGTTATTTATATTTTATTTTTAATTTGTGGTGAACAATTTTTTATTGTCTGGTTGCTTTGCAGCCGGCAAGTTCAAGGCAAGTTTAATTCACAAGACAAACACAAAGGCATCTTCTCCTGTCCCGTGCACGAGGTCCACAGTCTGTCGAAGAAATTACCGCCATTGCGCTAAGAGCTGCAAACATCCTCAGCCCTCTAAGATAAGTTCCTCCGTCTTATCTATAGCGTGTGTAAGATTTGGATTTGGCGTGCTAATTACAATTGGTATTATTTTCGTAAAATTTTTGAAATATTCAATATATGTCGAGTTTCAAATAATACAATAAATAATTATTATTTCATTCTTTGTATTGATTATTCAATAATCATTGAATTGGATAAACGTGTTAAGGAATCAGTAGATTTATTTTATTTTCTTTTTTTGTAACGTAAATTCAATTTCTTACAAGTTGTTTCCAGCTTTCCACCTTTTGTTTCTTGTTTTAATTGCTCCATTCGATTAAAAAGCTGGTGGCGTCCAATTTAATATTAATTATCTTCTGTATGTTCCTTGTGGTATATTATTCATTGGTAACCAATTCAATATTAGAACTAGTTTTAAATCGAATAATACGTTGAGATCAATACTAACAAAAACGAAACCAAAGAATGAAGAACCATCTTCAAAAAACTGCATATATCAAATATCATGTGAATGCGACAAATTTTACTTAGGTGAAACATCTAGACCATTGAAAGTACGAATAAACGAACACAAAAAATATATCAAAGATAGGGAATTCTTTGAGTCAGCTATTTGCAAACATGCTTGGGAAGAGGGTCATCAAATTCAATGGGATTCATCAAAAATAATATTAAAAGAACCCAATAATAAAAGACGGAAAATCAAAGAAAGTGCTTTAATACAACTAAATGCAAATAAATGTGTAGCTAGTATATCAGCCGATTGTAGTCAAATTTGGTTTCCAATGTTAGAAAGAGAAATTTCCAATAATCAATTACCTGCGTTATCAGGATAGCATCATAAGTTTTTATCCAGGTTTTCTTATGATTTATAATTTGAATAGTTGTTAATCGATACACATTTCAATACACAAAATCACAAAACTGAGTATACATATTTCAAAAACTTAAATATTCATACACAAAAAACTATTAAGAAACGCGTTTTATTAACAACATTTCCAATATAAGCGAAAGAAACGCGCTATCCCAATAAAAACCGTTCCTGGAACGTGCACTTCACTGGATTTCCATTTCTAGTAGACTATCATATCGTTGGAATGTCATAAAATGAAGTGTTTCATTTCACATTTTGCCACAGATAATATGATCTACTATGAATGGACCTTAATAAAAATTTTATAACAAAATTTTGCAGTCTTACTGTCTTATTAATAAAAATTTCTTACTCCGCCCTTACTCCTAGATTAGTCAGAGACTAGTTACTCTCGGTCTTATTAATAAACACGGAGTAACCTGAGACTAACTTTATTCCATGCTTAAACCATCAGTTTGACAGATACGCTATTAATAAACTCATATTAGACAAGGAATAGGCTACTCCGAGGTTAGTCTGGGACTAACTTTGGTAATAATTTTAATCCAAGGAAATAGGTAGTTTAAGCTCGGAATAACCTTCGAATAAATATAACCTTAGTTTTGTTGAACTGTCAATTGTGGTATTATAAATGTCATATCCTAATTCGAAATTTAGTTTTTCGTTTTTGCATTATCAGTTCGTATTATTATTCAGTTTATTTTTATCAATTATGTATATTTATTAAGTATTTGCTTTGGTTCAGTGAGTAGTAATTGTTTTGCGATGGAAGAAAGGGATTATTATTTGGAAGATTTGAGAAAGATGGAAGAATTGGGAGAAGCAGAAAATATTCGTCCGATCAGAAAAATTTAATTTTATAAAATTCGGGCTAATCCCTTAAAAACATTGTTAGAAGAGGAATTGAAAGCTATAAAATTAAAAATAAAATTTTTTATCAGTTTTTATTTACTTTTTCCTTTTCTTTTTGTTGCAAAAATATTTCATGTTCTTTTCGTTGTATAGTAATCTGGAGTTTGTTCTCAGCACGCCTTTTTTTGATTCCTTCAATTTGAGTAAGAGTGAGTTTTTCAACAGAACAGAAGGTATTAACAATAAAAAACGTGAAGAAAATTCGGAAATACCACTTTGAACACAAAATACAAATTGAGAGATAATTATGGGATAACTATTTTTGAAATGAATGAACAGAGCACTGACACATGTCACAATAAAAAACAGAACAGATGTCACCATAACGTCACTTTATTGGTCAATTCCTACCATACAACTGTGAATCTTCCTTAAGTCATGTCAAAACCCAGTAATAAGGAAA